>JANKOE010364519.1:0-13397 GCA_026284465.1 Erythroxylum citrifolium | reverse complement strand
TGTATTTTGATCATGTTGTAATTGGGCTTGAAATGCCCACTAAAGCATTGTAAACATTGGTTTTGATGTAAATGAAAATGCATTGAATCATGGTGTTTTAAATGTCCATTAAGGTTTTGAATGATTGCATGATTAGGTTTGAGATTGTTGATAGTGGCATAAGTGTTATGAATGTGTTGAGTTGAGGGATAATTGAAGTTGAGTTTGAGTGTTGGCAAGTTGAACTTGGTGTTTGACTTGTTGTGCAGTGTTGTAGTAGTGGAATGAATCAGTCCAGGAAGTTTAGAAGTGTAGAAATTGAGTGGGAGTTGAGCAGTCCTGAAGTGGTTGGGAATTCCAGAAAATTTCCATGTCCATTAAATGGACACGCATGTCCGTTTAACGGACACATTCAGGTGAGAATTACCCCCTTTGTCCACTTCATGTCCGTTAGACGGACACGCCTGTCCGTTTAACGGACAGATTCGGGAGAAACAGTGTACTTTAGCCACTCGTGTCCGTCAAACGGACACGCCTGTCTGTTTAACGGACAGGCTCGGGTGGAATAGTGTCAAATTGCACTTCATGTCCGTTTAACGGACACGCATGTCCGTTTAACGGACACTCTCGGGTCAAACAATATCCAAGTCCGGTTCATGTCCGTCTAACGGACACTCATGTCCGTTTAACGGACATGGGTTAAAAAGCTATATTTTTGGGATTTTTAAGAACAGTCAGAATTTAAGTTGTAATCAGTGTAAGCTCACCACCAAAGTGAGTTAGTAGCAAATGTCAAGTTTAGCATTAAGATTTCAGCCAGCAATCAGCGTCTCGGGAATGGGCCATCAGCCAGGTCTCATCACCCGGGACCGCCGGGCTCCCGGACCGGGGTCCGACACGATGAGTCTATAAAAATGTATGCCAGAAAATTACAGGATCTTGCAGACAAGATCAGCCTTCTTGGGAGTCGATTTGAGGATGAAAAGATCGTGCAGAAAATGTTGATTTCTCTCCCTGAAAAGTTCGAAGCTACAATCATCTCTCTGGAAAATACCAGAGACATGGTAGATTTGAAGCTATCAGAGCTGCTAAGTTTTCTGCAAGCCCAAGAACAGAGGAGAGCGATGAGGTCCGTAGAGGTGACCGAGGGTGCTTTAAGGGCAAGCCAAAAAACTAGCGGTGGAGGGAAGAAGAAGCACTGGTTGAAGGGTGGCTCGGAAGGGAAAAAGCAAGAAAAGCAAGATGCGGCGGAGACTTCAACCCAGTCCCAAAGAGAACCCTGTAAACATTGCGGTAAGTCGAATCACCCCCACTATAAGTGCTGGAGGAGACCTGACGTTAAATGCAGAAAATGCAAGAAGCTTGGGCACATCGACAAATTTTGCAGGAGCAAAGAACAGTCGCAGAACTCAGAGGAGGCCCAAACAGCAGATAAGAAAGAAGAAGATCATTTGTTTGTAGCTTCTTGCCACAACACCTCAATACCAGAAGACAGTTGGCTGGTCGACAGTGGCTGCTCCAACCATATGGCCAGCAATTTGGGCATATTCAAGAATCTGGACAAGAAGCATACCTGTAGAGTGAAGATTGGAAATGGGCAATTGATTTCTGCCCAGGGAAGAGGAGCAGTTGTCATCGAGAGCCTGAAAGGACCAAGAACTCTAGAAGATGTATTGTATGTTCCAGATCTTGAACAAAACCTTCTCAGTGTCTCACAATTGGTCGAAAGAGGATACTCAGTTCTATTTCAAGGAGGTGTCTGCACAATTTTAACCATGGAGGGGAGACTTTTGTTCAAGATAAAAGTAAGGGATAGAAGCTATGTGTTGAACCTTCTTGAACAACAGGAGATGGCGCTAAATGCAAATGTCAGTCGAGAAAATGTATGGCACAAGAGGCTAGGCCATCCACACTGGAAAGGCCTGATAAAATTGAGTGAGTCTGATCTAGTGCAAGGTCTTCCAATCCTTAGTCAACCTCAGCAAGTGTGCACCACCTGTATTCAAGGGAAGAAAGCCAGAGAACCCTTCAAAGACAGCACCTGGCGAGCATCGAAACTACTTGAATTGGTGCACACGGATGTGTGTGGACCAATACCAGTGGAATCACTGAATGGGAGTATATTCTTTATCACCTTTATAGATGACAAGTCTAGGTATTGCTGGATCTATTTCCTGAAGACCAAGGCTGAAGTGTCGGATGTCTTCCAAAGATTCAAGCACATGGTAGAGAATCAAAGTGGGCAGAAAATTAAAAAGCTGAGAAGTGACAATGGAGCAGAGTATAAGAACCAAAAGATGGAAAGAATTTGCCAGGATAGTGGCATCATGCATTAGTTTTCAGTACCTTATTCACCTCAGCAGAATGGGGTGAGTGAAAGGAGAAACAGGACCATTGTTGAAATGGTGAGATGCTTGTTGGAGGAGAAGGCTCTACCGAAATTCTTATGGGCTGAGGCTGCAGCTACTGCAGTATTCTTGCTAAATAGACTACCTACTAAAGCTTTGGAGGAGAGGACATCATATGAAGTGTGGCACCAGAGGAAATTGAATGTGAGAAACTTGAAAATATTTGGCTCTCCATGTTATATCCATGTGGCACAGCAGAAAAGAAGCAAGTTAGATCCCAAGGCTACAGCAGGTGTGTTTATTGGTTACTCTGAAGTGACCAAAGGATATAGAGTGCTGATTCCAAACAAGAAGGAAGTAAAGATCAGTAGAGATGTAACATTTCTAGAAAATGAGGTTTGGAATTGGGCTGAAGTGCAAAATGACAATGCTCAAGTAAGAAGGCTGCTGATGCAAGATGGCAGATTGTCTGGAGCTACATCAGATGAAGAATCAGAAGATGGAGCCATACCACAGACAGTAGAAGAGCTTGAACATCCACATGAGAATGAGGAGGAACCAGAACAAAAAGTACAAACTGATAGTGATCTTAAAGATCAAATAGATCATATCCCTAAAAAAGGTACAAGGCTTCTCTATGAAATTTATCAAACTTGTAATCTAACCCTCTGTGAACCAGCAAGTTTTAAACAAGCTCAAGGAAGCAAGGCATGGCTGGCTGCAATGGAGGAGGAGATCAGGATGATTGAAAATAATCAGACGTGGGAGTTGGTGACAAAACCACCCGATAGGAAGATCATTGGCATGAAGTGGGTTTATAAAACCAAGGTGAATCCAGATGGGACTTTGAACAAGTTCAAGGCAAGACTGGTTGTCAAGGGGTATTCCCAAGTAGATGGAGTGGATTACTCAGATACTTTCGCACCAGTGGCAAGATTAGAGACCATAAGACTAATCTTGAGTATATCTGCCGAGAAGGGGTGGCCTGTGCACCAGCTTGATGTGAAGTCGGCTTTCCTGAATGGAAGCTGAAGGAGGAAATATATGTTGAGCAACCGGAGGGGTTTGTTGTTGAAGGTAAAGAAGAACATGTGTATAGGTTGAGGAAGGCTTTATATGGGCTGAAACAAGCTCCAAGGGCTTAGTATGACAAGCTAGATAGTTACCTACAGCAAATTGGGTTCATCAGGAGTGAGAGTGAACTCACCCTCTATGTGCGAAAACAGAAGGAGAGACTTGTGTGTATGTCTGTCTATGTGGATGATTTATTGTTGATTGGAGATGATGCTAAGGAGATTGAAGGTGTTAAGCTCAAGCTGATGGATCTGTTTGAAATGACAGATCTGGGAATAATGTTGTATTTCCTAGGAATGGAAATTCATCAGAGTCCAAGAGGAATTTCAATATGCCAGAAGAAGTATATTAGAGAAATGCTCAAGAGGTTTAACATGTTGGAATGCAAACCAGCGAAATCCCCAATGAACTGTAAGGAGAAATTGTAGAAGGAAGATGGGAGTGGAGCTACGGATGAAAGAAGGTATAGAAGCCTCATTGGAAGCCTGATGTATCTAACCTCATCTAGACCGGACATCCAGTTTCCAGTGAGTACGTTGTCAAGGTTTATGGCTGCACCAACAGAAACCTATATGACTGCAGCAAAAAGGATCTTGAGGTATCTAAAAGGGACTTACAACTTCAGCCTCAAGTATAGCAGAACAGGGAGTTTGAAGTTGAAGGGATATTCGGACAGTGACTGGGGAGGCTCTTCAGACGACATGAAAAGCACCTCTGGTTACTGCTTCACACTGGGTTCAGGATGTTTTTCGTGGGCATCTAAGAAACAAAGTGTAGTGGCTCAGTCAACCGCCGAAGCAGAGCTAATCGCAGCTACGGCTACAGTGAACCAGGTGATTTGGTTGAAGAAGATGATGGAGGAGCTATGCGTTACACTGGAGGGAAGCACAGAGGTATTAATAGACAACAAAGTTGCTCTGGCAATTTCCCTAAACTCGGTATTTCACGGTAGAACTAAACACTTCAAAATGAAGTGTTGTTTTTTACGCGACATTCAGCAAGGAGGAGAGATGAAACTTGTGTACTGTAAAACAGAGGAGCAGATAGCAGATTTGTTCACCAAGGCGTTGCAAGGAAAAAGGTTTGAGTACTTGCAAAGTAGAGTTGGATTACAACAAGACTCCTAAGACAGGAGGAGTATGTTGGTGTCTTAGACATCTTGTAAATCAAGAAACAAGAAGAAGTTTAAAGTAGTTAGAAGTGAGTTGATGTAAAGTCTGTTAACAGAGTGTTGACAGCCAAGTGTATAAAAACAGAACAGAGTAAATGAAAATTCATTCATTCTTCTCATATGCTACAGTCTCCTACGATACACAAAATACACATATACGTATTCATAAAATAAGAGACCGTTGAGGGCCTCAGCTATCTTGCAAGTTCGCTAGGGAAACCACTAATTATAGATAATTAAACAACAACGATATATGGAAAGGATTGGGTATGCCAACCTGTGCATTGAGATTCAAAAGACTTCTATGCTATATAATAGCCTCTCAGTGATGTGTCTTGGGGAGAATGATGAAATGGTGAAGAAGATAATCCCATTATCCATGGAAAGCAGACTCTAAAAAGAAGTGACAGGCGACTAGTAAAAAATTCCAAACAGACTGGTATAATGAACAAATGGGCAATGATTTGGAGCAGGAGGAAACTAGGGGGCTTGGCTCACAGAAGGTCTGTAGGGAAAGACTGGAACAGAGGATCTTTCTATTGAGGAACCGAACTTGGTTTAGAAGATGGGATAACTTGTTTTGCTACAAAACCAGAAATTTTTGAGCCTTTAATGGCATATTATATTCAACCATAATTCCTATTATAATGGAAGAATCATATTGTTGTACAATACGGACAGGATGCGATTGCAATATGATGAAGAAAGTGAACAGTATTTACACTTGTGTTGCCAATATGGAGGTCTTACACCTAACTTTGCTGTAACGGTAATTTATGCTGCATACTTTGCTTTCCAAAGGACTAAACTGTGGAGTCATTTAAACAGAATATAGTCACAGCTGATCCATGGATGGTTGTGGGAGATTTCGAACTGCATATTGTGCTCCAAGGAGGCTGAAGGAAGAAATAAGTTAACTATGGCTGATACAAGTGAGCTTAGAAATTTTCTTAGTGGAGCGGATTTGTTTAATCTTTAGTCAACAGGGAGAGTGTTCACTTGGACTAATAATCAGCAGGGAATTATGTTCACCCGTGAAAAGCTAGATAGGTGTCTTGTAAATCCTTAATGGATCAAGAGATTCCCTCAAGCCTCGGTTCATTTTGGGGACAATTTAACGTTTGATCATGCATATATGCATATACATAGTTTTGCTAAGGAAAGAAGGTTTAGGTCCCCATTTCGTTTTTTCAGTAGAATAACTCAGATGGACAGCTTCTTGGAACTGATCCACAACTATTGGTTACATGAGGTGCATGGCTATAAAGCCTTCTAGTTGGTGCAGAAACTTAAGAAGGTCAAAGTTGTTATCAAGAATTTTACAAGAATTAAAGGCCAAGATCTGGAAATTCTCATAACTAAACTACAAATTGCACAGGCTAATTGTTACAACTCTCCTCAAGACATAGGTCTTTGAGTTACGGAAGTGAATACTTTCAAGGAGTATCAGGAGACGCTACAGCTGCACATCTCCATTCTTAAATAAAAAGCTAGATTGAATTGGTTAAGGGATGGTGACTCTAACACTAAATATTTTCATTCCACACTCATGGTTAGACGAAATGTTAACAGAATATTATTTTTGCAGACACTCATGGCTAGGAATTTCTTCTCCTAATTTATGGGTATAAGCAAGACAAATAAGCCTATAGCGAGCATGAGAAGAGTGCCAACAGGCAGTATTGAACAAGACCTTAAAGACGCCCTCATCTCTCCATTCACAGAGCAAGACGTTAGGAAGATAGTATTTGGTATGCATCCTTCGAAAGCACCTTGACCAGATGGGCTCTTAGAATGGTTCGTCTAGCCCACGTGGGAAATCACAGGATAATTTTTTATGCAGGCAATTCTGGATTTTTTTTCTTCTACTAAAGTGCTTCAAGAGGCAAATAATACTTCATTTGCCTGGTCCCAAAGAAGAAACATCCTTAAACGATGACTAATTTTAGACCCATCTCCTGCTCTAATATCTTACACAAATTGATTGCAAAACTTCTGGCTGATAGATTGAAGGTGGTGCTCAAAGGTAAGATTGGCATTACTCAAGGTGCCTTCATCCCGGGAGGAAACATAGGAGACAATAATAAGAGTTCATACCCTACACTTGTAACATGATTATCATCCTCTCAGTCTCTGATATTAGCTCAAGGTTCATTTTTAACGATTTTGATGATATCCTTATAATATTGCAAATTTCAAATTTGATTTGTTTCCTTATATATATATATAAATAACGGTATAATTCTTAAAAGGGAATAAAATCATGGAATAATTACTTTCCTTTTTACATGAGCATTCTTTATGAACTTACCTTATTAAAAAATGGTTTATCTGAAAGGGTCTTACTTATTATGAAGGTCATATATTATCCGCGTGATTATTGGAAGATTTTTGCTAAAGATGACATCGAACTTATTTATAATTAAATCCATCCAATTGACTAAGGATGCAAGTGAAGTAACGACTAGTTGAAAGAAAAGCCTACTTAAGGAAGAGCAACTGCTTTTGCTCGTATAGATCAGGCTTTTGAAGTATAACTATAGCATTAATTCTTTTGAAAGTGATATCATTGTAAAATCTCTTGTGCTTTAAAAAGTGGAAATATTTTTGAGAGAGATCAGTGTAACTCATATCGAGCAAACTTCATTTTCTGTTGAGAGCTTGTAGAGGCTAGCTAAATACTACTAGTTTGGAAGGTTGAAGAACCTTGAAAAATATTAACTTGTGATGTTAGAGAAGCTCGTCAAATTACTACTTATTTTTATAGTAAAATACTCAAGTTGGATACTTGGGGAATGGACGTAGACTTAAGTTGTAAGCTGAACCAATATAAATTGACTGAATCATTCTCTCTATTCTCTTAACTTTTATATTTCTACATTATGTTATGTGTGTGTTGTTTTTAAGAGGCTCCTTTATTTTTATAATAGGCTCCTTCTGTTTTCAACTTGCTAAAGGTTCCTTTCATTTTAACAGACGCCTTCTGTTTTAGTTTGTCTTAACTGGATTTATCCTTTAGCAGGCTCCTGCTGTTTAACAGGCTTCTATCGCTTAACAGGCTCCTCTTGCTTTGCAAGCCGCTATTGTTGTTTTGAACTTCGACATGCCCCTGTTGTTTTATTCGAATTAAAAGTATCTCTTACGTGTGTTTGCTTTATCATTGGTATCAGAGCAATGCTTTGCATTTTTGTGTTTTACAATACGTGATAGATCATAGGAAACACCTTAAGAAGCTTTGAAGGACAATCTGTCTCAATGCCTCCTTATTTCAATAGAAACAACTACTCATACTAGAAAGAGAGGATAGCCATTTATCTTAGTTTGATGCTATTGTTCAATCTCTCTTTGAAGAACTCTCAGCTCTAATGCAAGGCGAGAGTTAAGAGTTAGTTGATGATATATTTTTGCCTTGCATGATTTTGGGCATAACATGTTATATATCTCTTCAATAACTTTGTTGCTATTTTTTGCCTAATTTATTCATTTCCCTCTATTTTTTGATAATGATAAAGGGGGAGAATTAAGGAGATATATTTTGATATATGATATTTGATATACTTTCATGAGAATTAGTGATATAATATATGATATAATTTTTTGTGAAGTATATATGGTAGAAAAAAAAGGCTCTTTCTAATCAGTAAGAACTTATAAAGCTTACAGGCATCTCTTGAAAAATTACTGTTCTTACTTGAATTTTAAAAATATATCTATTATTATTTGTTATCATAAAAAAGGAGGCTATTGTTAGCTCAAGGCTTATTAATGATTTTTATGATGACCTTATAATAAGTATGATCCTTTTAGATAAACCATGTTTTAATAAGATAAGTTCATAAAGAAGGTTCCTATAAGAAGGAAAGCAATTATTCCATGATTTTTTTCTTTTAAGAATTATACCGTTGTTTATATATAAGGAAATAAATTCAATTCAAATTTTAAAATATTATAAGGTCATCATCAAAATTATTAATAAGCCTTGAGCTAACAATTAGATTAGTATTACCAAATATTATATCATCAACATATATTTGCATTCAGAGTAAATCATCCTTCTTTCTCTTAATAAATAAGGTCTTATCGACCTTTCCTCTTTCAATATTATTCTCAAGTAGAAAGTTACTTAACCTAAAGAACACCATTTTGGTTGATTACATGCCCGCTACACTCCACATGCTTGTGTCTCCACTCTCCACAGAGAGAAAGTGCATCCAATAGAAAGTGCTAGAGAGAGAAAGTGTTAGAGAGAGACAAGTTGACGGATTCTTTTCGAACGTAACTACGGTACGAGACGTGCTTCCGAGGACGTCAGGCTGACGAGTCGGCGACTTATGGATACCCAAAACCCTGAGGGTCACCTAGCCAAGAAAGGCCGAACCAGAAAGTGGGATGAGGAGCCTCCTCTGAACCCACCTTCATACATCACGGACGTTCTTGGCGGCACTGTTAGCGCCATTGCAGACGCGCAGCAGGGATGGCCGGAGGATGAGCTGGTAGATGTTGAAGAAGGTGACATAACGCCAATCGTCGGGGAAAGGAGCCTCCTGCTCTCCTCCGCTCTGAGATCCAAACTCGACCAGCAGTGGCAACAGATGGTGATTGTGAAGGTGTTGGGACGCAAGGTGGGATTCAGAGTTCTCAACAACCGGTTACGCTCGCTGTGGCATCTTAGGGGACCGATGAAATTAGTCGATCTCGATAATGACTTTTACCTGGAGAAATTCAAGGAAGACCGTGACTACTTACATGTGCTCACCGAGGGCCTGTGGAGTATCTTCGGACAGGTGGTGGCTGTGCAACGTTGGAGCCCCTCGTTTCACCCTTTAGCGAGGTATCATCCTCGTATCCTCACCGAGCTGGGGAACCTTGTCGGAAACATGGTTAGGATCGACGAAGCCACCGTGCATGCTAACCGTGGGAGATATGCCAGGCTCACTGCCCACCGTTGGGCTCGGGGGCGAAACGTTGATTCTCACCTACGAAGGGCTACCGCAGGTCTGCTATACGTGTGGAGTCGTCGGCCACACACCCAGCGCTTGTGCTCATAACACCGCTGCTCGCAACGACACACCCGTGCTAGGGGGAGACACCAGGTTCGGCGAGCCTACGTCTAGCAGCTCACCGACGGAGCATGTGAGCCACCAGGAGGGCGTGACCTTTGAACACCCGTGCTAGGCGCCCAGCAATGACTATGGGCCATGGACGATCGTGCAGAGGCATCGACCTTTGAACTGTGACGGGATCGGACCAGGCTGGGGGGCGTGATACGCACAAGACACCAGCTCGAGGAGGATCACAATTTGCCACCCTAGTCAGTCACGCTACTGACACAGAGGAGACCTCACCTCCTGTAGATCTGACAGCCCAAGTGAACCCCGTTGGAATTGGACAAGGCTAGTGGGAGCTAGGGCAAGGCTAGTGGGAGCTAGGGCAGAACACCCGCTACTAGTTTCCCCATTCCGCCCAAACCCTCAATCTCCGAGCAGAACCTGGCCGTCGAAATCCCGTCTCATTTTGAAATGATTTGTGATAACCAGCTTCTACAGGAACCGGGCCAGGACCCCGAGGAGGGCCCTCAGCTGATGGAAGGGGTACAGGACCTCGGAGGTACCTCCGACATCCTAGACATCCCCCCTTCGGACCCGGCCGATCTAGCTCAAGCTTCAGCATACACGGATGAGCTTTTGAAACCCAACCCTCCTACGACTAGGTCCCCACCAAGCGCCGTAGGCGAGGCCCCCGAGGCCCATGACGTGAGCACGATCGTTGCTCCTGCATAGGGTGATTCCTTTTCCCTCTTTTTGTTTTTTATCTCGATTTTATTTTGGAATTGCCAACGGGTAGGGGCCAAGTTTCAGACCCTCTTACGGAATTACATTCGTTGTTACAAACCGGGGGTGTTGGCGTTGTTAGAACCCCAGATAAGTGGCCCTAAGGCGAACAAAGTTATTCTCTCCCTAGGGTTTGACTTTTCCTTTCGCATCGAAGCAGAAGGATTTTCAAGTGGTATTTGGCTCCTTTGGCAGGCAGAGTTTGATATCTCCGTGGTTATCGCTCCCCGGTAGTTTATACATACCACCATCCAGTACCGCGCTTTTTCTTTTGACTTTACGATGGTGTATGCAAGCCCTCAAGTTTCTTCGCAGTCTTGCCTCTGGTCAGCCCTCTCTTGGATAGGGGCCTTCACCGCGAAGCCTTGGCTTGTGGGGGGGATTTTAACGCCAAGTTGGAGCAGGCCGACAGACGAGGTGGGGCTCCCTCGAACCAAGTCGTTAGCCGACCTTTTAAGGATTGGGTTCATAGGTGTGGGCTCCATGATTTGGGCTTTGTCGGCTCTAAATTTACTTGGAGGCGAGGTCCAGTCCAAGCTCGTCTCGATCGTGTGTTAGGGTCCACTGATTGGGTCAACAAATTTCCCACTACAATTAATCAGCATCTTCCGTTCCTTGGATCCGATCACCGCCCTATGCTCTGCCTTCTTTTCCCTCCTCCTCAGGGGGTCTCCGGTGCCAAGCCTTTTCAGTTCCAGAATGCGTGGCTCACCCATCCCGAGTTTCAGGAGGTCGTGGATGAGTACTGGAACCCGAATGGGGAGCAGATGCACCAATCCCTAGCTCAATTCTCGACTCATCTGAGCTCTTGGAACAGGCAGGTTTTCGGAAATATCTTTCACCGGAAAAAGAAGTTAATGGCCTATCTCGAGGGGATCCAGTGAGCGTTCCAGGCCGATCCTCAGGATTCGTTATTGGATTTGGAGGACATGCTCAACGACGAATTACTTCAGGTCTTGTGCGAAGAAGAGTTTTTTTGGCCTCAGAAAGCTCGTTGCGAATGGCTCTCTAAGGGGGATCACAACACCAAGTACTATCATACGCTCACCCTCGCGAAGCTTAAGCACTTGTGGATCGATAAGCTCTTGGATTCCAATGGGCAACCCGTATCGGATCCGGACCACCTGCGTCGCCTTGTCACTGACTATTTTGTTCATCTCTACACTACAAATATTGGCCAAATCGAGCGGTTCCCGATCATTGGGGCCTTCCCAACCCTCTCCGAGTTGCAAGTACGAGAGCTTTCGGCCCCCGTGCAGGCGACTGAGGTCCGACGGGTTATTTTCAATATGAACCCCCACAAAGCTCCCAGAGTAGACAGTTTTAATGCTGTTTTTTACCAGAAACATTAGGGGAGGTTGGGCCGGCTATGGTAGAGTTCACCCAAAAAAAATTCGGATGGAGCACTGGGAACAAGAACTGAACTCTACTCTGCTAGTCCTGATCCCCAAGATCCCGACCCCTACCCAGGTTTCTCACTTTCGGCTGATTAGCCTCTGAAATGTGCTGTATAAGATTGTTTCCAAAGTGTTAGTGAATCGGCTGAAAGTTCACATGGATCATTTCACCGCAGCGAACCAATGCAGCTTCATCCCGGGCCGGCACATCACTAATAATATCATTATCGCTCAGGAAGTTATCCCCTCGATGTGGAAGAAAATCGGTCGTACTGGCTATCTGGCCCTCAAAGTGGACCTGGAAAAGGCATATGACCGTCTTAACTGGCAGTTTATTCATGAGACCCTTGTTGACCTTGGCCTGCCCGAAGCGATTATTTGGGTTATCATGAAGTGTATTACGACTACCTCGCTGCAGGTGGTCTGGCAAGGTACGACCTCGATGCCGTTCTGGCCGTCCTGAGGCATTCGCCAGGGCGACCTCCTATCTCCATATCTTTTTGTCCTTTGCATAGAGTGACTGGGCCATCTCATTTTCGCAGAAGTAGATAGGGGGGTTTGGAAACCGATTAAACTTAGCCGCTCGGGGCCCCCCATCTCCCACCTGTTCTTTGTCGATGACCTAGTGCTTTTTGCGGAAGCTGAGGAGTAGTAGATTCAGGTTATACATAGCACCTTGGAGACTTTCTGCAGGTCCTCGGGACAGCAAGTTAGCACAGCTAAAACCCGAGTGTTTTTCTCCAAGAACGTCTCAAGCGTAAGCACTTGCTGTCATTCCCTAATGATGGTGGGCGTACACTAATAAAACCTCAAAATCATAAGTTGACTTCTTCATAGAAATTGTAACTGTAAGTCTCTAGTTCATTTTGAAGCAAGAATCACCTCAATTGGAATTGCATAGCTCAAGATGTCCTCAAAATACCCTAAAGTGCACCTATTCCAAACATGCTCTCCTAACCGACCTTTCACTTGTTTTAGTTCCAAATTCCTCAATTCAACTCTAAAAGTCACCAAATTTTAAAGGGACGAACATATATGTCTTAGGAAACTATTAGTTCAAGAATCGCTCTAATTGGAGGTCGGATGAGGGAGTTATGCCCAAAATAGAAGACCGTGTTCATACCCAAAATTAATTTTAACCTCTCTTGGCACGAATGCCATAACTTTTAACCTAGATGTCGGATTGAGTTCATTTTTGTACCATTAAAAAGAAGACATATAGACCTACAATTTTTTTGAAGACCATAAAACCCAAATCTGCCTCTATGATAGCCAAAAAGCACAATCTTTACAGTAACGGACATGGCTTGAGCTTTGGAGGTCAATTTGACCCGAGACTGTCCGTTAAACGGACATGTATGTCCGTTTAAGTGGCCAAAGGGTGTTTTTCCACCTGAGAAGGTCCGTTAAATGGACATTTATGTCCGTTTAACGGACATGGGGACTCCCCAAAGCCCCCATGCCACTGCAAAGCTTGCCCAAACCTATCCAAACATCATGAACACTTCTAATCTTCCAAGATTCATCTATTCCATGCCAAAACACTTCATAATCTCTTAAACACCAACATCAACTCATCCAATTCTCAAACACCAAC
>JANKOE010364363.1:0-13417 GCA_026284465.1 Erythroxylum citrifolium | reverse complement strand
ATTTTATCAAATTTTGCCTAAATCAAAAGTCAACTACTCATCCCCAAAAGTCAAACTTTCTTAATTCTTCAAATTTAGTACTTCCATTAATCACTTCTTGCTTTTCAACTTCCATTTCAATCATCTCAATCATCCCATTCATTTAAACTTTCATGAACTCATACAAACCTACACAATTATCAAGATCATCAAAACTAGTCCATTCTTTTCTCATCAATTTCTCTTAAAGCTCAAAACATCTATAACTCAATACATATATAAAACTCTATTTTTTGTCATTAACCTCGAACATCATTAACAATATTACCCAAATACAACACTAATTACAACACTAATTTTCTTATTTAATTTCATTTCAAAATTTTACATTTCAATCAAGGATCGGGATCCAACATTAAAGCTCTTAGTTGAATCTTCATAGAATCCTCTTTTTGTCTCTAAGTTTATACGTTTCTTGTCAGACCCTTTAGTTAAGATCCTTAAGACTTTTCTCTCAACCTTTGTCCCTTTCTATCTTATTAAGCATAAAAGTCTAGAATTTTGTAAAAATTACCACGACCACGAGCATGTATTACACCTACATTGGTTTAGCAACTTGATAATTAAACCTTAATTCGTACATCTAAGGGTTTATCTTAAGAACACAATTTTGAAAACATAAACACAAGTTTGTGTTTATGATTTTTTTTGTTTATGTGGCAAAATTCTTCAAGAAATAGAATGATTTAAAAGCCTACATGGGTAAAATATAAGTTCATGTTTAACACATGTTTTGAGTCCTTCCTAAAAAATCATGCCAAAGTTACTCTAACTTGACTCAAATCTTCTTAATTTTGTTTTTTCTTCATTGAAGGCAACAAAAAGCTAAAACAAAATATAAACCAGATTGAGTACCAAATCATATAAAACAATCAAAGTTCAAAAAACACTCTAAAAATCATATTAAAACAAAGTTTAATTATCACTTATCAATTCCCCCACACTTGAGTATTTACTTGTTCTTAAGCTAATCAATTTTATCACTCTTAACTTAAATAATAGGTAAATCTAAGAATGAAATTAAAAATCAATCAAATTAATCATAGTTTTATCTTTAATTGGTCATTAGGATTCCTTTGCTACTGGCCGACTCTCTAGAGACAAGTAAGAGTGTTTTATAACACAAAACATTACGGATCTATATTGGATACCTTGTTGCTTATATATATTGGAAAACTCATCTAAATCTCACCATAGGTAAGATAATCCCGTTCTAATAATGAAAGAAAATCAAATTATACTTAAATCCATGTCTTTAAAAGTACTTCGAACTTAAAACACAGGTAATAAAACCAAAATCAAGAAAAATTTACTAAAATTAATGTTAAAGATCCTAAAAGCTACTAAATTTAAACAAAACCACGTAAACCATTAGTTTTCCTCTTAATAAACATTTCTTATTAGTCATTTAAATGGATTTCTTACTTAAGCTTTTCACCTTAGCAACTAATTAAATGAAAGCTTGATTCTACTTTTGTTTGTTCTTAATCTCCTTAAGTTCCTCATCTTACTTACAAGCTCATCAGTTGACAAATATGTCGCGTGCTCCATTATAATAAATCTATCCATCCCCCCTTCTTCTCCTTGTATGATACAAGCCTCTAATGGAACTTTTATGGTTATTTCTGGCATAACAAGAGAAACTTCAGTATCAATCGCATTTATAAGAAAATAAGTACTATATTTGTTAAGGGGATGTCTCATGACTTTAGATATTTTAAAAGTTACTTTCTTGTCTCCTATTATTAGGATTAATTTCAAGTCATAAATATCAATCATGGCTTTAGAAGAAAGAAAAGGCCATCATAAGATCTTCTACAGATCAAAAATTACAAAATCAATAAGAAATATGAAATTATCAACCTTAACCAAAATATCTTCTATAATGCCCCTATAATACTTAATTGACCTATATGTTAATTAAATTGACATCCTAGTTGTTTTAAGTTTACTTAATCCTAATCTCTTAAATATACCATATAGCTCCTAAATTTGCTAGTGGCCTTCCAATTGACAAACTACCAATATTATCAAGAATTGTAAAGCTCCCTAGATCTTTGATTTTCTAAAGTAGATTGTTTATAGGAAAATAGTGTACTCCTTACTCAAAGTAACCAAAGAAAGGAGATTCTTTAAGCACTTAGCATATTTTGAAATCTATAAAAGAGCTTTAATAAAAGTAATGTTAACATGTAATTATTTCAAAAGCTTTAAAAGCTTACAAAATTTTTCTTCCTTTATATATTTCTTAGGTTTGCTCGTGTATGAAATTTTCAGTTGGTACTATTTTGAACACTTTCTTTTTTAGTTCTTCCTCTTTCTCTTTTTCCTTCTCCTAATCTTACATCACCTTTTTCTTTTTCTTTCTCTTCCTTTTGAAATTTTAGCTCCTTTCCACTCCTCAAATTTATTTCATTCACTTACTCCCTTGAGTTTAGCTTGATTTTACTAAGTAACATACCTAGTTGCTTTTTGAAGATAAGATTAACAAGCTATCCAATCTGAAGCTCTATGTAATGGATGTAGGTTTATTTAAAAAGATGCTTTAGTATATTGTAAATGAGCCTAGGATGCAATAATGAATTTTGTCATAAGCTCCTCAAGAATTGGTTTGTTATTGTTGTTAAAATTTTAGTGAAGGCTTTTGCCTCTATCATTCTTAATTATTTTATAAAAAGTTATGATGGTTTCTCCACCCTAAATTATAAGTATTACTGTAAGGTTTAGTATGATGATAGCTCCCTACAAATTTAACTTGGTTAGTTGACTATTCTACATTGTTAAGTGTTTGAAATTTATAATTAGAGTGTCCACAATCATAAATTTCACAACTCATCACTTATGTCGTTTGAGGTGCCAATTCATACTGTTGTTATTCTTGCTCAAATCTTCTAACTTTGCCTCTAATGTTGTCACCAGTTTAACATTATGGATAACTTATGATTTAGGCCATTATCTTGAGCTCCATACTAGTATTTGTATATAGCTATATTTTTAATTATTTTTTACAATTTCTAAGAAGTTTTAAGATAAATAGTCCCACCTAAAGATGCATAAATCAACTTTTTAGATACGTAACTTAACCCACTATCAAATATTTATATATGTAGCCCTAAATCAAGTCCTTAGTATGTGCACTTCTTTAATAACTCCTATCTCTCTCAAATATCATACAATGTCTCACTCTAACTGTTAAAAAGGACAAGATATCATTCTTAAATTTTAGTGTTTGTGCTAGAGGAAAGTACTTGATTGAACTTTTCGATAAGACCAGTTTAAATGATAATAAATCTAATAGGTAAGGATTTTAACTATGATTTAGCTCTATCCCTCAAGGTAAAAAGGATAACCTCAACTGAATTGCATCCTCCCAAACTCAATTAATCTTGAAAGTGTCTCATATCTCCAAGAAGTTAGCAATAAATGCACTTGGGTCTTCATCTGGCATGTCATCAAACTGCACAAGTTATTAAACCATCTTAATCATATTAGACTTCATTTCAAAAATATTAGCCTCCACTCTTAGCCTAGTGATGCCAGATTCTATCCTTATAAAAGATGATATAGCATAATCTTGTATAGTAATTTGTCTTCCATGTCCTATCATTTGTTTGGCAATTATAACATCAAGTACCTAAATCTTGAAATTCAACCAACAAACAAAAGATAAAAAAAGAAAGTCCTAAAATAAATAAATATGAAAAAATAGATCAATAAATGTAAAGTGCTCCTAATATCCTAGTCCCTGACAATGGTGTTAAAAACTTCATATGATGCTTTTGAACTAACATAGTACTAAAGATTAACTAGGCAAGTGTAGCTATTATTCTTATAATATAGTATAGTGAATATGAGTTTTGTTCCTATGAAATTATAAGTACTAGTACTAATTATCTTTCTATTATCTAATATAACAAAATAAATTATTGAATTATAAGAAAAGATTAACAAAACTAAAATTACTAATCTAATATAATATCTTAAAGTATAGAAAGAATAAGCCAACCAATTCATAATCAAAATCTAGATGAACCTAGAACCTTTATGTGCCTAAATTTATTTTGATTTAATGATTAAACCTAGCTTATTAGAATTGCATAAATTTCAAATTTATAACCATTTCAATAAAATAGCCAATATCCTTAATTTGATTGATTAAAATATCTTTTTATTCAAAACCATTAAGAATACATTACTTCATTTGATAGATTTGAATTTAACCCAAAAGGTTTATATGGTCCTATATCTAAGATTCCATGTGCTGCATTTATTATTCATGCCATAATATATTCATATATATGATTTCTCAATCCCTATATATGAAATCTAAAATTGAATCAAAATGCTAGCATATTTTAATTCAACATAAGATATGATTAATTCACAAAAACTTGGGTCTTTTATTAAATCCAAGAATTAATATGACCATGTAGTTCTAATGTTCATCTCGTTTAGATCTATTCTAATTGAATTATACTAAGGTAAAGAAATCTAACAACAATCAAGAAAGAAAATAAGTTAGAAAAAGTAATTCCCATAAATTCTTGAAATCTTTATTTTCTTTAGTTGAATCTTAATGGAATACCCTTATTTTTCTTTAAATTTACTCCTTTCTTGTTCAAAAATTCTCAAGTTTATGTCCCCATGACTGCATTCTCATCTTTTGTCACTCTTTATCTTTTTAAACATAAATTCTAGAATTTTCATAAAAATTACTAATACAGGTCCATGTTGCACACATGTTGGTATATTAAGTTGATAATTAAACACAAAATTGCATATATAAGGGTTTATCTTGAGAAATTTTTTTGAAGTTATAAACACAAGTATGCGTTTTGACCATGTTTGTTCATATGGCGAACTCTTGAAGAAACATAATTTACTAGTAGCCTATATGAGTAAAACATAGGTATATGTTTAATATTAAAATCATTTTAACTTGACTTTAATATGCATGATTTTGTTCCTTCTTTATTAAGGGACTAAAAGAATACTTGAAAACAAAATATAAGCCATATTGAGTACCAAATCCTATAAAGACCATCAAAATTCAAGAAAAATACTCTAAAAATCATGCTAAAACATTTTTAATTAGCCCCTATCAAAAAGCATTTTTTAATTGGATAAGTCCATATTAAAGCTTGTGATAATTTATCTAGAAAAATAATCCCTGAAGTTTTGAGAAAGTATAGATCTGAATGAAAAAATAGATTAACCTAAAAAATGTTGAATTAAATGTGAGAAACTTGAATTATAAAAGTAATGAGTATAGAAAGAGGGATGCATCATTTGGTAGCAAGTCTAATAAGAAGAAGAAAAGAGTGAAGTAAGATAAGTGGAGAATAAAAGAAAAGTCAGGGAAGATCTCGTTAGGTTCAAAACTTCATTAAACAAAATTATTGGCTATATCTTAGATAATTGATTAACGTTAAGACCAAAAAGAATGGCCATAACCTATATAAAGGGATAAGAATTTATATTGTCATTTACACCTTAATATTGGATAGACATTGACGAATATATAAACCTTAGAAAGTGATAAATAAGTTAATCAAAGAAGGAAGGTTGGGCCAATTCTGAGGTGATCATATGAAGGAAGTGCAGAAGAGGAATCCACTATGAAGGTTGAGAACTGGAGAACTAAGTAGAGAACTATACTCCCTTTAAAGGGTGATCCTTATCATCATTAGAGGGAATCATAAAAATTCAATATATTAAGTTTATAACGAGAAACTCAAATTAGGCAAATCAAAAAAGAGAATAAAGGTCTCTAAAATCATTCAACCTCGTAAGGACTCTATGGTAGATACTCTTTAAATAGTTAATATTTGGTTTAAGAAAAGTATATTAGATGATATAGGTAGTTAAATAGATAATTTATTTTTTTATTCCTTAAAAAAAATACGAGAATCTCCATAGATAGGCTAAAATATGTCTCAATGATCATGCTTATAACATTAGGAATATGGTCAAAATAATAATGACTATGAAAAAGTTCTACGGAATTAGGAGACCGTTTGTGTATAATTTTATAATTGGCAAGCACTATATCAACGTACAAATTCTTTCACCTTATCAATTTCTAATGAAATTTCCAATCTTGAATGGATCCACAACTAAGGAATCAAAGAATAATAAAACAAATTTACACAATGTTGTAAAAGAAAAAGAATTTATAAAAATTAGACATTAAAGATCCAATAAAACATTTTAGGGAGAATCAATCACATAAATCAAATAATTAATAGCAAGAAATCTTAAAGAGTTTAAAATGTTAAAAATTAGGGTATGAATAAAATCCCAAAAAGCCTTTAAAAATTTTACTTGATCACTTAGACATTTTTATATGGAGTCTAGATTATATGATTTTATTAAAATAGGTTGTTTTTTCCCATATATAAAATATGGATCCTCTGTCCAAACTACTTAAATGAAAGAGAAGAAATTTTACAATTGAGAGACAACAAATTATATAAGAGGAGGTGACCAATTTGTTATAACTAAGTTTTAGTATAGAATTCACTATCTAAATCGACCCATTAACATGGCCACAGTGAAGAAAATGAGTGGGAAGTGGAGAATGTATATAATGTAATTGGTCTATCTTTAGTAAGAGGTAACTATGTTTTAGGCATTCTTTGTTTATGTTTGTGATTCATAAACATAAACAAAGAATGCCTAAAACATAGTTACCTCTTACTAAAGATAGACCAATTATTATATGCCACATTAGGCTACTAAATATTAAGCTTTATGGATGATTACTCTAGATATAAGTAGATAAAGATAAATGAAGCAAACAAGGAAAAGATAACCTTCTTTATGTATAAGAGGATCTACTATTCCATAATCACGTCTTTCAGCTTAAATAATGTAGGGGGAATCTATTATAAGTTAGTAAACCTAGGTTTTCACAACAACTTTAGAGGAATATGGAGGTATATATCGACAACATGATAAAAAAGAATGAGATAAGAGGAAATGATGTTTTTGATATGGAAGAATACTTCTCAAGCCTAACAGGTAAAATATTAAACATAACCTAGAAAAATGCATACGAAATGTAGGGATAGGTAAACTTCTTGGATTCATGTCCCTAATAAGGTAATCAAAGAAATCCACAAAGAATTAAGGTTATCACCCAAAAATATGAATGAAGTATAAAGGCCATTAAATAGGATAACTAGCTTATCAAGATTTTGTGCCAAGATAGGTTGATTGTTATTTGTCATTTTTTTCACGTACTATAAAATTTAAAGGAATTTAGGTGGTTTAAGAGTGTTAATAGACCTTTGAACAATAAAAGGATCACCTATAAAGTCAACAATTTCTATTAACACTAGGATTAGGAGAATCATTAAATGTTTGTATAAACACTTTAAGTGTAACCTTTAAATTCATTTTGATTTAAGAAGAAGATAATAGTTAAAGGGAAAATTATTATATAAGGAATCTATTACAAGAACCAAATTTTAAATATCTAAAATTGGAGAAGGTAGTTGAAGCACCACTCATTAGGTGAGAAATTTGAGGTCTTATTTTTAGGTACACCGTTAATGTGTGCACATATCTATCATTATAATAAGTAACTTAAAACCTAGATGTATTAAAAAGATTGGTTAATTTATCAATAAAATTTAGTGGGTTCAAAATCAGTTACATCATAAAAAGCTCTTTAGAATTGAAGTCATAGTAGACTTAGTATTGGAAATATCAATGCTCCTTGAAAAAGGAGAAGAAATATTTAAAAACAAGTAGTAAGACATATACAATATATGCAAATAAGGCCACAAGAGATAGCAGTAGTGAAGTAGGGATATATTTGGAAGGGCTAATGAAAATAATAATATATTTTATAGTTCATCATCAATTTAAAATTTCTAATAAAGAAATGAAATATGAGGTACTACTATTTGAGTTAAAATAAGCCTATAAAGTAAAAATGAAGTTTATAATATTAAAGGTAGACTCAAATCATAGTAATCTAACTCAATAACATGTACAAGGTGAAGGAAGACCAATTGGAAAAGTAAAAAGATAAATTTATGTATATTACTAAAAATATACATGCAAACATCAAATGATACCTTAGTAATAAAATTACAAGGCTATCTATTTATCTAAAATAAAAGTCAACAGACTGTCTTGCCTCAAGGAAATTTTTATTGTGGATAAATGAGCCAATTTCAAACCAAATAAAATAGGTAGATGTTACTGAGGAGAATGAAGTAGTTGGGCATATTCAATTAAAAAAATACCTATGAGAGGGAAAACTATGAGAAGATAAAAAGGTTTTAAAAAAACTTTTAGCACAAGTCTTTAGGCATTTAGTAATTGATAAGTAATTGTTCACGATATCTTTTAACCTTCTATATCTTTCCTTAATTTATAAGGTATCTCAAATGCATCAAAGTTTCATTTGATTATTTTAAAGATTGTTGGAAGCAAAACCTTTAGTCAATATGACAAACAAAGTAGTAAACATTTTTTAAAAGTAAAACATAATTTGTAAATATGACATTCCCTAGTAATTATTTAAAAAAATTTACCCAATTTAAGATCAATAAGAGAATTTATAAGGAGCTGAAAATCAAACATCAAGAATCAATAACATACTTAAAAGCAAAAAAAGTGTTTGAGGTCACATATAAAACTGTATTATAAGGATTAAGAGCTATGGTTGATGATGTAAACGGTAATTAGGCTTGAGATATATATCATAGCATAGGTATACCAAACATTCCTTAGAACATCTACTAGAAAAACACCATTTAGTATCACTTTTAGATTGGAAGCATTATTTCCTATAAATTTGAAGTTATCAAGCCTGAGGGTGTAGGTGTATCAACCGCAGGTAGAAATAAGAAAATACACTTCGTTGGATCAAACTAAGGAATGTAAGGACATCATAAGTGTAAAAAATAAAACATAGCAACAAAAGGTCAGATAATAAAATTCTTATAAGACAATATACCAAAATCTTTAAAGTGGTGACTTATTATTACAAAAATCAAAATTTTCTTAAAGATATAATTCACATAGAAAGCTCACACATAAATGTTCAAGTACATACAATTTTAAAATCATAATCATACTCTATAAGTTACAAGCACGAGGGGCTAGCCATCTTTCAAGCATGATAGATGGATAATTGACTATATTTTACCAACCATATTTGATGTATTTTGCTTAATAATGTATATTTTTATTGTATATTTGATACTTAAATTGCTCCAAGTGTGTTTATAAGTGATAATTGCCTTTATGGATTTAAATAAGAGGAATTCGAAAAAAAACGTGATGAAAAAAAAGCAATCTGAAAAGGAGTGCATGGCCATGCACTTTTACATGCTCATGCACTTTTATGATATTCGGCAATTTCCAATTATGCACATTCCTGTGCATGGCCATGCACATGTGTTGGACCCAAAATTTTTTTCTTTATTTATTTTATTTTATTGATTTATTTTATTTTATTTTCTTAGAATTTAGTCATTAATTTAGTTAGCATAAGTAGAAATTAAAATTTAGAATAGAAATGTTAGAATTAATGTAGTAAGAGGGTGTAAGGATAAATTTGGCAAGTCACTTAAGTTTGAAAGACTTAAGGCATTAAAGGAAGGGCAAAGTGGAATTTTTACACTTATTAAGGGTATAACTGGAAGAAGAAATGTGGTCTTGCTCTTAGGAAGAAGGAAAAAACGTGAATTGAGGGAGAGAAGAAGAGAATAATGAAAAGAAGAAAGAAAGAAGTGAGAGTGTCGTGGAGAAGAAAGAAGGAAGAGAGAAAAGAGCTAGGGTTTCATCTTTTCTTAGTTTTAAGAGAGATTTTGAGATTGTTCAAGAAGAGAAAAAGAAAGAGGAAGAGAAGAGCTTCCATTTGAGCCAAACATCTTTTTATTTGGTGAAGATTCAAGGTAAGTTCATTTTTAATATTGTGGATTTTTGGAAGGGTTTTAGTTCATGAAGCTTAGGAAATGCACGGGTTTAAGTATTCTAGAATCAATTTTAGTGAATATGCTTTGTAGGATTCTCAATTTGTATTCCTATTGAATGGGATTTTTGCCAATGTTAAACGGAATCAAGAAAGGAAGGAGGAGCAAGAGGAGAGGCACTTTTAAGCAAGAAATTCAAGGTGGGTTACATGTTTATAATTGAGTTATTAAGCTATAAATGTTTTTTTCTGAATTTTTGGAGATAAATGATTTTAAATTGCTTCATAAATGTTGCATTTATTGCTTCTTAAATGATTTAAGAATTGCTACATGTTTGGTGCATGAATTTTGTTGATGTTTTATGAAATGAAGATGCAAATGGAAATTGAAATAGATTATGCTTATAAAAATCATGTTTCCGTAATGTGCCATTTTGGGCAATATGTTGGCAAGTTATGAAATTCATGTTTGTGTGGGTTAGAGGTAGTCTATTTTGTTATATCACATGCACGTTGACCATGTTAGAGGCTTCTACCACCTGCCCGCTAGTGGCATGGAGCTATCTCACAGACTCCCTCATGTTTACAAACTACGCAAAACCATTGTCACTTTGTGATAGCCCGTTCTGTTATTATAAGGGATTCGTAAGAACTGCCACATGGATCTACCCAAACCATATGATTGCTTATGTGTTGACAAGTTTGATAAATGCATGGTTTACATTGTTTATGAATTATTTGATAAGTTTAGAATTTTGGAATTATGTGTTTCATGGATTCAATGAAAATTGACTATGGCAATGAATATGATTAATGAGTTTGCTCGTGACTTCGTTATAAACTTGTTACCCATGAGCTTTTAAGCTCACCCCCATTCCGTACCCATCTCCAGGTGATGAGCAAGAGATCGAATGATCGAGTCGAGAGTCAAGACATCACTCCAATTTGCATATTTTTATATTTTGAGCTAGTTTTGGAAAACACAAGTTTTACTCATTCATGTGTATTTTGTATTTTTAGATTATGAGACCAATGATGTATTGTGGCTTGAAATGCCCATTAAAGCGTTATAAAACTATTTTCTTTTGATGTTAATGAAATATGAATTGTGTATGGAAAGACCCCTAGCCCCGTTATGTCTGTTTTGGTGCAGTGTATGTCCGTTCAGCAGACATTCACTATACATTTTCATAAATTGACTATTTTGACCCTCTAAATGGCAAAATATCTCTTTGGGGTATTAAAAAAAGTTGTAGATCTAGAAGATCTCTTCGAAACCGTCACAGGATGACTTAATCCAACATCTCTAGTGAAAGTTATGCCTATTGTCCCAAAATAGGTACAATATGATTAAAGACATAATCATAAGAATGGATTGTTGTATATCAATTGATGAAATAAGGAATTTTTGGGATGGTATGAGAATGAAGATGAACTGATGATGGCTCATGAGATTTTATTGAAATAACCGTATAGGGTAATACGCTCACGTTTTATGATTCTGGAGTTGGACTCTAGAAACGGGGTCCAACAACACGAATATGCATAACCCAAAATTCTAGGTTTTCATATAAATTTGACATTTCGGAGGCAATAAAAAAGAAGAAGCATATGATGTAGTTCTGAGGAGTTCATAAACAATTCCAGAGGTGATTTGGAGCTTAAGGACTGGAAGATGCAGGATTTTTATCAACAGATCCATCAAAACATAAGATTGGACACCTACATTGTTAGAATACGCGATAGAGAACAATCAGAAACATTTAGAATTATGATTATGATGTTTTCTATTATGTTTTCAGTACATATGAATATGATTTCGTGTTTGTCAATGTATAGCTACATTTTCTATTAATATCTAGGTTAGATGAACCTAGTTGAATACTTTGACATGTTTTGATTCTTTTGTGAATGTAATTGTGTTTGTTGATTATTAAGATCCAATTATCTATTTGATTTATCGTGAATTAATATGATTTTTAGAATTTAATCTGATTTTATACTTAGTGATTGAGAAATCTTGGGTTGAATAGATCTACGATTGTTGGAAAGAGTTGATTACAATCCTAGAGATAGGATAAAATAAATCTTCTAGATTAGGATCAAACCTAATAAAGGGATTCAGAATACGGTAACACAATCTTATACGTTTTAACCTGAGTAATTCAGTTAGAGACATTAGGATTAGTTACTAGTAGAATCAGGTTCAACTACTAGCATACCTTAGGAGTCTCCACGGTCTAATAAATCAATAACATAATTACATGACAAATAATCAATTAGTTAAGGGTTTAGGGAGATTCAAAGCCTAGGTACTATTTTTCTAATATTGGTAATTAATTTAGTGTCGCCAATCCTTTGCTTTAATTCATTATGCTTGTTTACTTTATTTTCTTAGTTTTAGTTTCTTAAGTTGAAAACCACAATCAGTCCTTAGGCTAGATAATAGGAAAATAATAATTACTAGTACTTACCATTCTCATAAGATCAACCCATATTTGGTGGTACTAGCTACAACTACACCATGCACTTGCGGTATTAAATATTGGCTAACACACTTTAAGGTCAATCAAAATGCCACTTATTTGGAATGAGAATCATTTAAGGAAATATTTCCATTAAATAGAAACTTCGAGTTTTATATAGTTTATGCAAAATCCATCGTTTTTAATAAAATGTTTGATTTATGGTTTCTAAGTGAATTAAACCATAAATGAAAAATATTATAGGCTAAACAGTTTTTAAGTGTGTGAGAAACCTCTTTAGCTCCCTAATTTAAAATTAAAAACCAAAATGCTAAAAAGTCTTATCTAAGAGAAGTCTTTTGAGCTCTTAGTCTCAATATTAAAAACTTATAGGATAAAAAGTCTTAAGTTTAGGAAAAGCCCCCTTAGATCCCTTAGTCAAAATTTAAAACTTATAGGATAAAAAGTATCTGCTCCAAGAGCAGATCCTTGGCTCCTTGGCTCAAAATTTAAACTCAATAGGTTGAAAAATATTTAGTCTAAGAGAAGCCTCTTTTATAAGGTCTTATGTCTAGAAGAGACCTCTTTACTCCCTAACTTCAAATTAAGAAACCTATAGACTAATGATAAGTGCATAATAGACTATATTTTAGTATGATTTTTAAGATCATTATACTTGTATTTTCAGTATTTTTATAGGATTTGGTACTTAAATTTATATTTTGTTGAAGTTCTTATTTCATCCCATAAATGGAAAAGGATGTATTTAGAGAAGATATGAGTCAATTTGGAGTAAAATTAGCATACTTGAAGAGAAGAACTTATAACTGAAGTGAATCACACGTTAATACACAGATAAACAAATTCACAAGAAGGGGGGGGGGGGGTTGAATTGTGAAAATTTTTTCGTTGATCCCTTCTTTAAGAAAACTTATTGATTAAAACAAAAACTTGTTTGTTTCAGAATTACTATCTCTTT
>JANKOE010364305.1:0-13423 GCA_026284465.1 Erythroxylum citrifolium | reverse complement strand
GAAGCTTATCAATTTTATTTAATTTATGCCAAACATGTCGGCTTTGGAATAAGAAGAAGCAAAAGTCACAAAGATAATCTAGTAAATTAATTTATAGGCTTTTTTTACTGTAGTGTTGAAGGTAAAAGGATGCTAAATAAAAGAGATTTGTATGTAAGAGGTCCACGTTTAGAAACAAGATTTAGTTGTGGCGCAAGAATGAAAGTTAATAGTGTGAAAATTGGAAAATTTCAAGTGATTCAATTTGTTAAGGATCACAATCACTACCTTTTAAGTGCTAACAAAGCACGTTTGCATAGAAGTCACAGAAAGATATCTTTAGCTGTAGCAATGCAAATTGAAATGGCTACTGATATGGAAAATCCACCAAAAGCATACCATGATCTTATGGTGAGACAAGTAGGTGGGAGAAATAATCTTGGCTTTATTCCAAAGGATTACAAGAATTATTTAAGATATAAAAGGAACAAGAGACATGAAAAAGGGAGATACAGGTGGTGTGTTAGAATATTTGTATAAAATGTAGGTTAAAGATCCTAATTTCTTTTATTACCACTCAAATGGATGAAGATGATTTGATAACTAATATATTTTGGTCAAATGCAAAGATGAGGAATGACTACTTAGACTTTGGTGATGGTGTTTGCCTCGATACTACTTACAAGAAGAATGGTGAGGGTCGTCCACTTGCTTTGTTTGTTGGAGTGAATCATTATAAGCAAACAACAGTTTTTGGTGTTGCACTCCTATATGATAAGACTGCTCTTACATTTGAGTGGTTGTTCAACACATTTGCTAGAGCCATGTCTGAGAAAAAGCCTACAACTATTCTTACTAATCAAGATGCGACGATGGCGAAGGCATTCGCTTCAAAATGGCCTAAACTCATCATCGACTTTGTATCTGGCACATTTATCAAAATGTTGCAATCCATTTGAGTGGTGTTTTTTCTCAGTTTAAAGATTTTTCGCTAGATTTCAACTCATGCATATATGACTATAAAGAAGAAGAAGATTTTTCCAATACATGAAATAAGATGTTGCAAAAATATGAACTTGAAGATAATGATTGGTTGAAACGTATGTTTCATATAAAGGAAAATGAGCTTTGGTTTATGGATGCCAAATGTTTTATGCAAACATGATCACTACCCAACGAAGTGAGAGCATGAATAGTGTTGTAAAAAGGTAAATGAGTTACACGCCAGTTCAAATTTTAAATGATCAATAATGTCAGCGCCAGTTCAAATTTTAAAGCATGCAGCTGCTGCTTACACGCCAGATGTGTTTAAATGTTTTCAAGATTAATTGAATCATTCTCATGATTCTAGTTTTCGTCTCTACGGTAAAGATGGTACAGTTACAAAATATGAGATCACTCTTGTAAGGAAGAGCTACTCTAATATGGTCACTTATGATTCATCAAATGATGAAGTTTATTGTAGTTGTCGGAAGTTTGAGCTTGCTAGCATTTTATGTTCTCATATGTTGAAGGTTTTTAACTTGAAAATATTTTGAGAATACCAAGTAAGTATATTTTGAAAAGATGAACACAAAAAAACAAAATTTTGGTACCTTGATAGTAAATACTCCACTATCAATGAAAGTGAAATGGATCCTAAAATGTTATCAAGTATAAGGTACAAAGAATTGTGTGCATTAAGCATGCGATTGGTTACAAGAGCAACAGAGAGGAGAGATACTTGAAAAATAGTGAAATATCAGCTCTTCAACGTGTTGAAGATGTTTGATGAGATATTGCAAGGTGAAGAAATAGTTGATGAAGAGAACCTAATATCACAAGATGAAGAGTTGACCTAATGGTCAAATACTGAACTGAATCTGATCAATCAACCTAACATTAATTTTGGTCAAAGGAATAACATAAGAGGTGTCAAAATAAAGACAAAACCTACATCAAGTAAAAGATTGAAAGGTGGAATAGAGAAAAATTCAAGGAAAAGAAAGAATGTAAAAATATACAAGACTTCAACAAATATGGCAAATTCGACACCCATCCCCCTTTCCAATACTTAGGTTATATTTTTGTTGATTTTATGTTTTCAAACCTTTAATGTATATAATTTATATTATGATAATTTTAAGTATTTTTTGCTTTAAATGTTTCGTATGTGTTTTAGTATGTCGAGATGCCACCAAGTATTATTTAAGATCTTATATGTGAAGGCATATATGATATAGTTATTAACTGTTTTGTATGCATGCTTGAAATATTATGGCAATCAGTTTGTGTTACTTTATGAGAATTAAGACCCTACAAGGGTATTAAATGTGCTTGTGTATGATTTAGGATGGTGAGAGGTGATTGGTTGGAGACTTGGCAAACGTCATATTAAAGCATATTGATATGTTGTTTGCATCAAATAAGTCGAGACAAGAATGATAAATGTACTGCCTCGTTTCTTGGAGCATATTATCCAAAATTAGACAGGGCATATACAAATATATGTGTAAGACTCTGAAATTTACACTTAAAATATATCGTATAGTTTAATTATTATTGTTTCTTGTGGTTAAGCTACAAATTTTGTTTCGTTTTAAGCTTTTTATTAAGTAAATGTAGCTTTGAGCTTCTAAATCGATTTTAGAGTGATTTTTTAGCAAATAAAGAGAATCATCACATTTTAAGGTGATATTAGTCGATCAAATAGGTGTTACTGACCAACCAATGAGTATTATTACTTTACATAATATCACTTTATTCTTGTAGTATTTCATTTTTAAAGAATGAAAAATCTCAACTTTTTTCAATAAATTTTATGAAGTTAATTGACGAGAGAAAGGAAGAACAAATGAGTGGTAAAAGGATCTCAAAGATAATTTCTAAGGGAAAAAAATAGTGAATCTAGTAGACTTCCTTAATTTTAGCAATTTTCGAATAGAATTTTGAGAGTTCTTTGTGTCAAGAAGGAAAATTTCGTAAAATAACATGTAGTATGTTCCAACTACAATTAAATTGATATTTTCTCAAATATATATTTTCATTGTTCTTTTGTGTGATTAGCCATTGTGGGCATGCCTTAACTTACATAATTTTTTGTTAAAATTGTAGAAACTACATATAAAGATTATGGTGAGTTTAGTTTTGTTTAATTGACAATTTTAGAGATTTAATCATTATTTATATAAGTTTGATTTTCGTGTAATTGTTGATATAAAGTTCCTATTATACATGTGATGTACATTTTAGAATGTCAGACTTCCACCAATGGCTACTTAAGATCTTATATGTGCATGCATTCATAGTGTAGTTATTTCATGAGTGTTTGGCATATTATGGTGATCATTTTATGTGTATTGAGAATCTATGACATCATTAAATGTGTTAGTGTATGATTTAAAGTGGCAAGAAATGATTGGTTAGAGACTATTAGTCAACATCCGATATGAAATGATATGCACTGTCCCGTTGCTTGGAGCATATCATCCATAATTAGATTAGGCGTATACTCCCTCTTATTTAAAATAAGTGTTGTTTTAAAGAAATGCACACTTATTAAGAAAATTAATGAAATGTCTGATATATCTTTATTAATTACATGTTAAAGTGCCTTGAAAATATAATCTATGCAATTAAGATGTGAGATAAATTAAAGGTTAATTTTGGAAGTAAAATTATAAACATGCATACAAAGTCAAGAATGACACTTATATTGAATAATTATAATGTATCTAAAAAGACACTTATTGTGAATCAGAGGGAGTAGTTTTTTAGCATTTTGACCAACCCTTTCACAAGGACGAAAATAAGAGCTCCAATAAATATGCATTAAACTCAGCACTGAGTTTATAAGTCGCACTCTTCTAGTTGGGAAGAGCTACAAGTGGTGCAGGAAAACAATGGTGATTCTTTGAAATACTATCATTTGAAGACACTTGAGGGGAGAAAAGTAGTGGCAAGGATGGAGCAACGTATTGGTGTATGCTTCAAAACTTTGAAATATTGGAAAAGAAGTGCAATTAAAGAGATACTCTTTTTGGAGGAAAACTTTATTTTATTCAAATTTGATAGTACCAACCATGTAAATGAAATCATAGCCTTCTTTTCTTATAATTCTAGAAGTCAAGGATCTTCCTTAAAAATATCAAGCGCACAAATTTCCTTATATAGATTACACAAATTTCCTTATATAGATTAACTTATATATCGTCCCATTAGAATACTAGTCCACTAAATATGACTTAATATGTTTGCAAGTTTCATAGGCAAGCTTATAAGTATGGATGTAAATATTGCTCAAATAAGTAGAGTGGAATACATGAGGTTATTTGTGAGTGTTAACATTAGGAAAGAACTTCTAAATACCATCCCCATCCGAGACCTAGAGAATGGGATAAACTTTTTGAAGATATTGTATTCAAATATTTCTCACATAAGTAGAGTGGAATATATGAAGCTATATATGAGTGTTGACATTGGGAAAGAACTACTAGGTACCATCCTTATATTAGACTTAAGAAAGGGATATACTCTTTAAAGATATTGTTAAGGTTGCCTACTAATGTAAACTATCTTTGAAGCAGTAAGGGAAATATTAGAGAGTTATAGCTAGGAGATTTACCAAGGGTGACAACGTAGAATTGATGAGCCTAGACAAAGAGGATGAAGAGGCCAATAATGGAAACCCCAATGTTCAAATTCAGGAAATTATTATTGATAGAAACACTAAAATGGTACTAGAGGATAGTGGAACTCCAACCTAAAGAAATAAAAAAATTAAGCAAATAAAGAAGCTAACTCAAAGAATCTTAGTAGTCATGGAAAGAAAGTTATGTACCAAGTTAACGAGGCACTATTCCTAACTAATCGCTCTACAACTAATGCTAACCTCAAACAAAATAATGAGTTCAAGTTTGATTATAGAAAATTGCTGAGAAAAAATAGGTTCAAGGGACCTAAAAAATCTTTAATTGTTGTAATAATCTCCTAGAATATGAGAGGGATACACAATCCCTCTTTAAAAAATGTTAAAGGATTTCATTTTGGATAATAACATGTGATGATTGGCATCCAGAAAACCAAATTGATCTTGGAAAAGTCCTTCAACTAGAAGCGTTTAGGAGAAAATTGGACTCTACTCTCCAATCACTAACGTCGCCATTATAGGAAAGTGGTGATCGCTTTTGATAATATTCTAGTCAAGGTCCAGATGTTGCTAGCCATTGATTAGTAAATGCATTTGAAGTTGTTCTTCTTTAAGGCTTAAACAAAGGTGTTAATCTTCTTTCTTTTTATGGCTCAAATTATACTTTTCAGAGGAGATCACTTTGGAAAAAACTACAAGAAATTCACACTCAAGTTAAGGATCCATGGTTGATACTAAAGGGCCTTCAACACTCTTCATTTTTCTGAAGCTAAGAGGAATGTCAAATTGAAGAAATTCACTACTAACTTCTAGGGATATGCACGGAATATAGGAGTCACAGACCTGAAATTTGAAGGATCAACTTTCACTTTGAGTAATAAGTTAAGCAATAAGTGTCATATTAGGAAGAGATTAGATAGAGCCTTGGTAAATGGAGACTGATTTACACACTTTACTGTCAAACATGTTTTGAATCACTACTATCAAACATGTTTTGAATTGTTATCTCTCGATCTATCAAAATTCTTCCTAACTATCTAATTGGATTTGAAGCTATCCTAAGGGTAACTAATAAACAATGAAGATCTCTCTCCAGTTGCCTATTAATTTGATGTTTATAAGTCTAGTATGGTACTATCTCTTGCTATGCATCACAACATAGATAATTCAATCTAACCTCTCAATTCAGATCAAATATAAAATAATAAACACCACAAAGTATATCTCTATTAAATCAAGAATGTAAAGTTTAATAAATAATTCAAGGGATATCCCTAAAATAAGTTTAGCAATCCATAACTGAAACTATAAGTCCTAATTGATTCATTATTAAAATTCAAGAATCATAAGGAAAGGAAAGGAAATAATGGCAAATAACATAAAAGAGCCCCTGTGATATACTTGATTATTCATCTTAGCCCCTGTGTTTTTAATTCGTTCACCTTAGCCCCTGTGTTTTGTAATCTCATTCAAGATGCCCATTTCAGTTTTTTCGGACAAAATTACCCTTGGATTCAAATAATCCAAAAAAATCTAAAAAAATATGTATTCAAATAATCCAAGGGTAATTTTGTCCAAAAAAATTCAAATGGGCATCTTGAATGAGATTACAAAACACAGGGGTTAAGGTGAACAAATTAAAAACACAGGGGCTAAGATGAACAAATTAAAAACACAGGGGCTAAGATGAATAATCAACTATATCACAGGGGCTCTTTTATGTTATTTGCCATTCATTTTAGACAAAGCATTTGTTTAAAAGACTATTTTCAACATTTTTATTATGTTTTATATACATGAGACTTCTAAAAACAATAAATACTAAATGACTATCAAATATAGTTTTTGAGATATCAGTGATTGAAGATTTAAAAATATATTTATGCATGGTGTTAACATAATTCCCATTTAAATATTTTGCATGTGTTATAATATAGCTTAAAAGATTATATAAGAGAATCTTGAAAATAATAAAGGCTAAAATTCACATTTATGACTAATTTAATGCAATTTATAATGTATTCCGTAAGCCATGATATAATAAACATAATAGTAAAAGATCTTCTTTATATAAGGAAATTTAAATTTAAATTTTTTAAATTCTTAAAAATATTTATTGTTAGAAACCCTATATCTTATATTTCACTTAAAAAATTTGACAATGGAATGCATGTGACATGTGAACTTGACATTTAAATCAACCAATGCTGCTTATATAAGTTTAACTCTTAATTTGAGTTTGAATCAATTAAATCCAACTTAAATTAATAATTAATTATAATTATTTTAAAATTTTAATATAAGTTGAGTTTAATTAGTATGGATTGAGTTTAAAAGTTAAGTTGGGTTAACGTGTTATTAATGTTTGATTAACCTGTGTTTATTTCGTGCGTTTGTCATTATTTTTTAAGTTAATTCTATGAGAAATAATTTTTAAAAATTGAAAACATTAAAAAATATTCAAATTTTAAAGACTAGAGAATTTTAAACATTTTGAAATAACAGCAGAAATAAAAAATTTAAAAATTATGCTTCAAGTAACTTAAGAGAAGCCTAATGAAATAGTTAAATTAAAGACAAAACGCCAGATGGCCTATAACAGAGAGCCAGCCATTCCCATTCTCTAGCTAGACATGTTGGCATCTGAGGGGGCAAAAGCCGAGACGTGAGCATCTAATTCTCTTATTATTTTGCACATTAGCCATAAACATGACACCAAGTCCTCTTTTAATTTGACGGCACAAAAGAACACCAAGACCATTTTTATTACAGGAATTTAACCAATCATATGGCCTGCTCTTTCTCTGCACCAGAGAAAAAGCTCTGAGGGCTGCACGTGTCCGCGGATTGAATTTCACGTGGAGAGGGGTAGCCAATCCATGTGAAGATGCTCCGACTGCTCAGCTCCTGTATGCTTACCAAAATGGGGTTGGTCTTATTGCCATCACCTTCTAATAATGCACTCAATTGCCATTATATATCCTCCTAATGCATCTTCAAGCGTAAGGCATAGTTTGAAGAATCACAGTTGGCGTGTTGCACTGAAATTTAAAGGCAAGAAAAAGCGGTACCAGTTAAATATAAGCAGAGAAGCAGGTAAGCATATGATTCCTTTTTAATGTATTAAATTCCAAGTACTTGTCATACATGTATCTAACAGTTGAAGTATCTATCGTTCTTAACTGCTTGGTCTGCGATGTCAGAGGATAAAATTAAATATAGCCAGATAATAGAGTACCGATCAATTGCTTCATTCGTTTCTGGAATATATATATGAACCAACCTTCGACTCCGAGGCTAATGTTAGCAACTAACTAAACAAGATTATCGCTTTTCATCTCCCAAGACATGAGCATCTTGTCTCTATGTATCAAAGTTTTGGGATGTAATAGTTATAGATTCTTAACCGTGAATATCCTAATATACTTGCTAAGGGTGTATGAGAATCAGCTCCATACAACCAATGCAAAACACATCTTTACCATCTTTTCAAATTGTCAACGGTTGACCAAATGGGATTAAAGTATTAGACGCGGTTGACCGTTAACCCTTCAACTTGATCAGGGGTTGTCACTTGGCGGGCCAGAATTGGGTTTTAACTAATACATTTTCGACCAATTGCAGAGAAGTCCATGTGCTTCAGATCCATGACCTGCTCTCGTCGTGGAAGTTAGTTTGCAAGTTGCAGCCAACAACATGACAATATTTAGTGATAACAGCTCTTTGTGTTCTTTTTCCTTCTTAAGTTGTAGTACGAACAAATCTGAAATAGGACCTTGAGGTGAATTATTACCAGAGAATCATATTCCATAACGAAGGCTCCTTTTCATCTATCATAGTTTCAAATGACATGAGCTAGCAGATTGGAATATTATAAAACGTTAAAAAGAGGTGGTGTTGGATTGGGATGGGCTTCTGAGGCATATCTCCAAGTTTTGGAATCTTTTCGAGTCATGACACTTCATCCCTACAGAGTCAGCCTTTGTTCAAGCTTTCTGCTTGTACGTACGATTCATTACCAAACTAAACAGCAATAAAATATACAAACATGAAAACAAAGCAACAGAAGCAAAAGAAAATTCTTTCCACATGGTTTACTCAACCCTGTACATCCCCTTTGTTCACCCAAAAATTCTTTAACCCTGTCAAAAGTTCCAACCTCATAAAGTAGAAAGCTTCAAAATCAAGCCAAAGATTTAGCATAACACGCAGTGATATATTCCGGGACATCGAAATTCGTAGAGTTTTGAAATGGTTGCGAGTAAAATAAGCATATTGTCCAATTCGTTCCTTTTTATTTGTTTTAGAGCTCTAATGGTGACAAAAAAAGAGTGCAAAGCCAAAACGTAAAACCGGCATGGTAATGGCAAGAATGGGCATGAATGAATGCTCCATCGCACAAGAGGTCTTTAGGAAAACGACTTCTGGATTGTTCTGTACCACTAGGTACTTGATGCTATCATCACAATGATGTAGGTTTTGGATATTGGATACTCTCTCGACGTGTTCCTTTCAAGGCCAGAGAAGCCAGCAATCATAAAACTTGGTTTATAATATATATGTCAAGATCAGTGCCATGTTGCTCCTATAACGTTTTTGTCCTGCCCTCGCACATGCCAAGCTCAGTCGCTTACCTTTCAAGGAGATTTTGGGCATCTTCGTAAGGCCTGAGGACTGTGCACATGGAAACATGAATGTATGTGACTAGGAGGATTAGCTTCTATGATGGTACTCCCTTATTTTGGCACTCATTTGCGAACTAATGTCAACTTGTTCGCTTGCACTCAAATAGAGAGCTCAATAGTCACTTGGTTTGATGAACAGCTCATGTGAGATGACATGACCAACAAACGTACAGCTTATATTCTTCTGCTACCAGTCCCATAGATGGTATTCGCAATTTTCATACATGACCTTGTTATCCAAAGTTCAGAGAACTGCATGGTAAAATTTAGTATGTTGATTCTTGAACTCAAAAACTGTGCGCAGGGGGCCGAAAACCTGCAAGATTCTTAAGTGACAGGCATGCTATTGTGATATTCTGCACACTGTGGCAGGCTTTGCTTGCCAGCCATTTAGGAGCTGAATTACTCTTTCTTCTGCTGCTAGGTACCAGTGCCCTAGGAGAGCAAGCTCGTTGTACGTGCAGTAGTACCACTTATCCAATATGGATAATCACTCAACACTATTTCTTGGGTTTGATATAAATGCCTGGAACGTCATTAGCAGAGTGGCAGTTGAAGGAAAAAGGGGCATCAAATATCACAAGTAGCTCTCATTTTGATTATTCATGGCCTAACTGATCATTTATCATGATTTTCAGGACTAGTGTAGAAATGTCCATGAACTAGGAAAAGGGGAAAATTTGAGCTGTAACAATGTGCTCTTTTGGTATTAAAGTTATAAAAAAAAATTGAAAGCCCTGGACTCTGCAGATAATCAGAAGCCTGTTGAAGATAACATTAGACAGGCAGGATTAGATAAGGATAAGGAGGAATGCTAATCTTCACGTTGACCTAATTAATTCCATCATGTGACAATATCTTCAGGAGGATTGCTGCATATGGATCCGTAATCTGATTCAGATAAGATTGGCAAAACCTGCACTTCAAGTTAAATCAATTAGCGTAGATTTAGGAAGACATCGCATGGTGATCTGTTTTTCAAGTGTTCCTAAGCCATTTTCTACCCACATATATACCCTTCAGTCCTGAGACCGGTGAGGTACATAGGTGGATATGGAACAGAAACCGGGAAAAAATGAAGAATATTCAGAATCCTGCTTACAGGGGCTGGACGTGCGTGAGTATGGATTCGAGGTTGTGTAATTTGCCAAATGGTTCATCGACACAAACGAGATCAAGTCGACGATTTGAACGCGGATTTGCTAAAGCTTTAAGACAATAACATGTTCCTTGATGTACAGAATAAGAACAATGTGAAATTTCATATTAAGTCTCTCTAAGCAGGGTTAGCAAAAGACATTCTCCTCATTGATTCGTAACCTGCCTTCAAGCATTTTGGAAAAGTTCTTCAGAAATTTTCGTTACACAGTAACAATCCCTCGTCCAAGGGATCATACATTCTCTAAAATCAATGTATTCAGCTTTGATAAAGAACTTACTTCAATGTAATTCAAGTATACTTATATTCTCAGCAATCAGCATCCATAACAATGAGACATTAACAACTTACAATCCAGAATGCAAAAGATTATTCATGTAATTCATTTCTTTCAATACAGAGGAAAGTTATGCTTTGCACCAAATGACTAGTAAATTTTGTCTAGTGACAATTGAGCAGAGAAATTCCTGTCTTCTCCATTAAACCATCCTCAAAAAGAATAGTTTCTAATGGTTATTTTAAAGAAGAATCGGCCATCACTAAGAATTGCCGGGTGACCATCAGTGCCCCAAAAGCAAGTTAGGACTTGATGATCCCTAGTGCTCCTGCTTGAAGTGACACCGAGTGTTTGGTATCACCAATGTGAATGCTATGCTCTCCCAATGGAATTCTTCGAATCCCAGACCTATCCACTACGCTCAAGAACTTGCACACATGTATGTTAATCCCCACTCTTTGTTGTGCTCCTGCAGCCACATGTACCTTTTCAAAGGCCACCAGTTGTTTGTCGGGAGCCCAACGTTGGGCAGGCGGTCTGGAGTAGACCAATAATGTGTGGGTTCCGTCCTTTGTGCCTATGTTTTTAACATCTACTTGAAGTCCTAACGAGAGCTTATTACATTTGGCATGTGTAACTTTGATTGCTTTGCCTGAGATGGTTACGTTTCCCGACCCACGGCGATGCCCGTCAATAGGCACTGAGACCATGGTGGGTGCATTTGCTATAGTATGAACAAAGTTTGTGTAGCTTAGTCCGTGCCCGAAAGGGTACAACACCGGACCTTTATAAAACCTATAGGTTCTTCCTGGATAGCCCTTTGATTCGCTGGGCCGCATAGCCATGTTTGTCATTGGCAGTTTTGTTAGGTACTCTTGTGGATACCATGTCATAGGTAGCTTGCCTCCTGAGGAAGGGAAAAAAAACATTGCATGCCTTAGCTAAATTGGATAAAAGATGTGAACAACATAAGCTAAATCCAACCTGGGTTGGCTGTTCCAAAAAGAACATCCGATATGGCTGCTCCACCGGCCTGGCCTGGATACCCAGCCCATAAGATGGCAGAAATCCTCGGGTTATTGTGAGCAAAAGTGACATCAATAGGCCCACCAGACATCAAGACTAATATTGTTGGGCCTTTAGAAGCTGATGCAACCTTAGAGACAAGATCTTGCTGTCGTCCAGGAAGAAGAAGGCCGGTCCTGTCCCTAGTTTCTGCCTCTACAGATTGGTCAAGCCCCATCACTAGAACTGTTGCATCAGCTCGACGAGCCGCGTCAATGGCTCCACCAAAGAGCTGGTCATCTGAGCAAGACACATCCACACAACCCATTTGGTGAATTGTCCCAGCGTAATTCGCAATTCCTTGGACCGGAGATGTATATCCACATGCAACGCCTAATGACACCAAAAACCAATGAGTACCCCAGAGGGTAAAATTCTGTTACGAAGTCTATTGTTCAAAACTTACCAGCGTAATTGCCAATCATGGTCACTGTGACATTGGAGTTAGGCCCAATAACTGCAATTGTACGATGTCGGCGAGCAGATAAGGGCAGCGAAGGGCCTTGATTCTTAAGTAGAACAATGCCTTGTCTAGCGGCTTCGAGGGCGAGCTCTTGGTGTGCCGGTGTGCAAACATCATTTGGTCCTAGATTCCCATAGGGATGTGCTGATGGTTCACCATCAAACATTCCTAGTCTCATTTGGACCGTGAGTGTATTGATCAACGCCCCATTTACATCAATTTCTTTAAGCAAGCCCTTCTTGACCGCGTCCTCGGTGTGCAACGCCAGAAAGGGACCACAGTCCAAGTCCAATCCTGCTCTAATAGCATCGGCGGCTGCTTCTTCGGGAGTAGATGTGTAGTGTTGCTGATCATAGTAAACTCCGACTGAGTCACAGTCCGAAACAATGTACCTGCGAGCATGTGAAAAGAACATCATCAACCAAAGATATCGAAGACGATAGCATCTGTGGAATGATTACAACATTATATATTACCCGTTGAGCTGCCATTGACCACGAACGGTTTTCCGCAGCAGATTGGGATCGGCACAGGTGGGGACGCCGTTAACTTGATTGTAGGAGCACATAACGCTTGCCACCTTCCCCTCCTTCACACATGCCCTGAAAGGCACATCAAATGTGTCCACAACGTCCTGCTTGCTCACCTGTTGTTGACACAAGTCAATCCAACGTCAGACAGCATTCACAGGCGTGTACACGTGGATCTGGACAGATGGAAAGTAGAGTCCAATCCAATCCACACGCAAGTTGATAATAACATATACATGAATGGACCGTAGAGCAAAGACGAAAAGCAAGAGCTGAGCAAGCGCCTTCTCGTCGACTTGTAAGGATTAGGAAAGGATAAGACAGAACTTTCTTTAGTCAAGAAAGAACCAAGAAAAAGTAAGTCATGAGCATGTTGGAACGAGATGCTCTTTTTCCGTTCATACCGTCCTATTTTAATTTTGTCTAACAAATTTTATACAACTTCCGCTTTAAAATAAGTTTCGTTTTAGAAAAATACACATTTATTAAAAAAATTAATGAATGTCTAATATACCCTTATTAATTACATGTTAAAATGTCTTGAAAATATAATCTGTGTAATTAAGATATCGTAAAAATTAAAAGGTAATTTTGAAAGTAAAATCATAAATATGCATAAAAAGTCACAAACGACACTT
>JANKOE010364184.1:0-13433 GCA_026284465.1 Erythroxylum citrifolium | reverse complement strand
CTTTCAATGTTTTCAAAACAAAGTGAATGGGGGCATGCTAACAAAATAGCATTTTAAGTTTTTGAGACTTGAGATTGTTCAATAAGACAATACCCTTGTTGGAAGGATATTTGGGCCAAAATTTTTCTTCAATCTTTGTGTGCATCTGCTTGTTTCATACTTCTCTAGAACTTGTGTCAATTCTTACTCAAAGCTTTATAGACTAGAATTTTATTGATGTGACAGAGGCGTTCCTTCTTCAAACCCTTTTCCCAAACGCAGTCCCCTAAATACTCATCCTTAGCTAGCCTCTTGAGCCTTATTGTTATGAGCATTTGCGTGCATATTTTTTATGGTGTCATTAGTTATTTTGCATTCGCTTATAGTTAATGACATTGAAAAAAAAAAGTATGTCCCAAACAGGGATAGTGAATTTTGTGTGTCCCAAAAAGGGACAATATCTCAGAAATGAGACAGTGAAAAAAAATGTGTTCTGTTTATATAAGTGTCGCATCTTTGTGCAAGTGTTAAGTTTTTCAGTTCAATTATTGGCATCGGTTCTTAAATCAGTTCATGTACTCATCTTATTCTTTCTTTCACTTCATCAATTCATTTAGCCCTCCGTACATTACAACCCTGAAAGTCCTCTTGATCTTTGAAATGATAGTTCTCGTAGTGGAGAAATAGAACTGACACAAGCTTATGGTAGGGGATGGATTAAGCAGATTAAGAGTAAAAATATCCCTAAACATAAGTTGTTAAGTCAAAATGACTTTACAATTAATAATTTTGATGACAAACAAAAAAGAGACAAATGAAAAGCAGACGGAAGATATCGGAAGCAAAAAATACAGACGAAAGATAGCGAAGTACAAAAAATACAGACGGAAGATAGCAAAGTAAAAAAAAAAGACAGAAGATAGCGAAGCAAAAAAGCAGACGGAAGATAACAAAGCAAAAAGCAGACGGAAGCTATCCGAGACAAGCAGAAGCTGAAAAGCAGACGAAAGCTATCCGAGAAAAACAGACGCTGAAAAGAAGACGGAAGCATCAGTTTTGAGTTAGTTACAAGACTCAACTTAATAACCGTTTCTTTAAAGAACCAAGAAGCAGTTGGAGATGGAGGCTATAAATAAGAAGTCGAAGTCGAAGATTATAACATTGATTACACACGAGACAGAAATACTAACGAGAGAAACGATTACTCTAACAATTTTTATGACGAAATTCTGTGCGGATTTACGGAGAGCTGTTATGTTATTGGTAACAAGTTTAAAACACTGATAGTGATACAGATAGCCTGAAGAGGCTAAGAGTGAAATAATACTCATTGTATTGAGACCTGAAGAGGCTCGGAGAAAAAGAATACTTGTAAAGTTTTGAGAGATAGTGAAATCTCAGATAGGCATCTGAGGACTGGACGTAGCCCACGGTTTGGGGTGAACCAGTATAAAAACTACTGCGTCAAACTCTCTCTTACTCTTTACATTGTGATTTTCAATATTACTTTCATACACAAGATTTAGAAAATCATTGATAAACTTGTAAATATCATTTCTGTAAGACAAACTAGTTTTTGATATTAAAAGAAGTTTCAAAAAGGGGTTAACGAAAAAGTTATCACAATTCAACCCTCCCTTCTTGTGTGTCTATATACATCATTATTGTTTACTATATTATCGTGTGATTCACTTCACCAACTTAGGCTTATGCTAGATTGGTTCCAAGAATGAAGAACCATATCATTTGCTTATATTGTACTAATTATTGAACGGTGGGAGAATAATAAGATTAAAGAAGCATTTAGTTAGGATAAAAGTGACATTTAGCCTTGTAAGAAAGTGAGTCATGACGTGAAATGAAAAATGTAAACTATGCTTGAAAAGTATAAGTATGAAAAAGATATAAGGCAAATACTAAACTACAAAACTAGTAATGGAAGTTCCTTTTGTTGTGTTCTGGATGATAATGGAGATGTTAAAGGTGGTAATATTCCTATCCAACAAGAAGAGAATACTAATGACTAAAATTTCTATGTATGATTTTTCAGTATAATTCAATCCTTTTATTGTACAATATTTTGACTAAACATAGAACATAAAATTAATGTCTACTCTATTTTAAGTCCAATCATATTAGTTTTCCACTATTAGCTATTGGTTCAATTAATCAAAAATTTAAACTATTCTACAAAGTGTCATTTCACCTTAGTTAAGGATTTACTGAATCAATACTAATCAAAGACAATGAACCTTTTCCCTAATTATTTTAGGGTGGTGAATCCTATCTTGATCACTCAATTACCTCCATATAGTTCATGTTATATCCAATAACTACCAACTGAGCTATCATTGACTAGAACATGTCATAAGTAGTATCAAAATATAGAAATACCTGTACAAGATGACCTTGGAGATCTCAAGACAAATGATCATTTATACAATTGTCACAATGTAAATTCTTATAGACATACAATTAATGTTCCAAATGGACTTCTCATATGGGGTCAGTTTAGTGAACTTATTCTGTAACAATCATCCATGAATTTGTTTAATATGTCTATATTTTAGTCTATGAGATCAACTACTTCCTTCATAAGGAAAAATATAACTCTTTTTAAGTTCTATTATTGTCCATTCTTAATAAAACAATGGCTAGGGGCAATTTAGGAATACCATATAAATGTAATATGAATATCATGATTATAATCTCATCATAATTTCATTTGCAATGTATAATTATCCTATAAACTTTATCATATACATCTACATATGTACAAGATAAAGAATAACTTTAAATTATTTTGTCACTAAACTATAACTAATTGATTGGCTGTAGGGCATAAATCAACAATCTCTAACTTGCACTAAGCCAATCGTTTAAGTATCTTATACTATATCACCATATGTCAATCATGCTATTGTTGGAACAATGGCTAAATGAAAAAATTATATAAGATTATTTCTAATAAGCACTTGCTTAAATCTTATAACTTTAATCTTAATTATCATCATAATAGCTACTTAAATACATATTTGGATCTTTGATGAGAACTTAACTCCTTTTTCATCCTTAAAGGCTCTAATGTTGTATAGTACATTATTGTGTCCTAAATAACGCATATTAAGTTCATTAAAGAACTTATTGATCTAATTAATCATTTCTACTAAATGAAAAATGTATTATGGCTTAATTAGTAACCATTGCTACATTGGAACCTTTGCAATCATAAATGATATCATTCTAAGTAAAATAGATCTTAATTAGGATTTACTTATAAAGTTAATATCCATATAAACTTGAACTCAAATATCTACTCATACATAGAATAATGGATTTTTTAATACTTAATAAGTATTAAATATCTCAAATACTAAACATTTTAAGTACATCATCTATGTACATTAGATTTAGAATAGGTAAACAACTTCTAATCTATCTATATAAATCTAATTTCCATAATTATGTTGTTACCTTTCCATATCCATCAAGAGTTGTACTTCAATAATTATATTTTTAACAATTAAAAATATACATCATTGTTTTCTATGAGCAATACATCTCTACCTATTCCCATTAAAGAGGACAATTATACTCCCACGAATGTTCTTGTAGATATGATAAATTCACAATCATCTCCAAAATAATCTATTTGAATTCATCATCAAAGTGAATATTTTAATGTATTATTATAGCCTTTCAACTATATATCAAATGTATCAACAAAGTCACTAATTCCAATTAAATGTATTGTCATGAGATTTGAAATTTTCAAATTTTATCTTACTCCCATTACTTATCTTGAGAACCATTCTCCTATAAATGTTCATTGAAACATATAATTTGTTTAATGGATCTGTGATTATATTCAAACTTTTGGATATTTCATAACCTTTTATTACCATATTGATTTCTAAACTTGGTGGATAATACATGCTTCAACTAAACATCACATCCAGAAATCATTAACTTTGACTCTTTCAAAGTCTTAGTGTTCCATATCTAATATGAAATCCTATTGATTGATCTAATTTGAACTATTGAAGGTAAGTCAATGTACTAGGCATCATTATAGAAGAAATAAATATTGCATTATACAATATCTCAAAATAAATATTCTTCTTTATATAAATCCATACTCTTATGAAATTTTATTGTGAAGCTATTTACAAGAGAATCTCATTCCCAATAGATAACCAAAAATTTAAAACTTACCCAATTGATCTCATCGAAGTGCTTCAACATTCTCAATGCTCAATTTCTACTTAGATTTAAATAATTTAAAATGTTCACTATTTTAAATCATTATTTCATTTAATGCATATGACTATATTACATAAATTCATTAGTAATCTAATGAAATATAAGTATCATATTTTTATGAATTGTTATTACTTCCAATACATCACATATATAAATTTAATAATTCAATACCATCGTCATCCTTTCACCAAAGGTTGATTTCGTTATTCTTCAACTTAACAAGTTTCATATGTTTCATACAATTCATAATAAAAGGATACATATATCTTTGTATGTAACTTTATAATTTTCATCATGTTGATTTAACCAATATATCATAAAAGGATAGTCTCAGTTATCCAACTTTATGTTCTTTCGACTTATATTAAGCATAAGTCTCATTTGATCCAACACATACAAACTATTTGTATAAACTTGGATCAACTAATTTTACTCAAAAATCTATTTTTATCATACCTTAAACATTATTGTAATGCTGAATCTAAATTCAGTATCAAATAATCATAAGCATGAACTAGAAATACATATGATCTCTATCATATTCATATATAGGCAAAAAAAGTCTTATAATCATTTCTTCTAATGATGACTATTATCATTCTATAATAAAGCCTTTAATTGATGTCTTTATGCTTTTAGTGGGCAACAATTTCATCAAGGTGTTATACCTTTTGGCTTTACCTTATGCAACCTCTTACATCTTGCCATCATAATGTTGACATACATCTTACAAGTTGTCATCAAAGTTTATGAGACATTAGTCAACTCAAAATGTTATTACATTTTGACATTAATATAATTTTGATATATCTCTAAAACTTTAACACAAAATTCTCAACAAAGATTAATAGCAAAATTAAATAATGGACATAAAACTTTTCTATTTAACATACTTTATGTCCAAGAAATTCGATTCACTAACTTTTAATATCAACCATGCTAAACAAGATAAATTCCACTTAGAACAAAAATATAAATGTAAGAAAAGAAAGTAATTGATTATATGACATAACTACGAAATAATATTAGGGCTTTAACCATGTATTTGGTTCCTCTCACTATTTTAATCAAAATAATAGCCCTCATTATTATTTGGAAAGATTAATCTTTCTAGCAGGCTAGGATCCCATTCAAATTTAGTTAATCTTGTGTTTGCTCAACAAACCAACTAAACTTAAATTAGGTAGATAACACCTTTATCAGTCACAAATCATATGACTCCTACATCTGTAAGATGACAACTCTTACCTAAATATATTAAATATATTACTCCTAGCCCTATCTTTAAATTCATGTTGCTCATCTAAATCACACAAATTTAGTTAATTAGGATATAGTGTTATAAAACTAAATATACTAGGGTTAAAGCAGCCTTGAGTTTGCTCAGTAAACAGAACTATGGTTTATTCTTATAACAATAGAAGGTAACAATTATGATCAAAACATGTACTTAATATTTTTAACGAGGGATTTAATTTTGTTCATCTCATCAAACGCATAATTGCATGCAATAATATCGCATACATAAAATATGCAATTTAACATGCATCCAATATATATATCAACATAAAAATAAAGTATGCAATTTATGCACTCATAATCAAATTATATGCATAAAATATCAACTTTCATTTGATTCTAGTTATTGATCTTCATAATATAAAATAATATTTTCAAATTTTTGGAAAATTCAATTAGATTAAAATGATTATTTCGTAAACGAATTAAATTTCTATTCTAAATAGAAATTTAATTTATTTGAAAACAATTTTCAAATCTAATTGAAAATCTTAACTCATTTATCAAAATTTAATCGAAAACAATTTTTAGTAAATTATACTTCTTACTTATTATAATTTAGAAAGACTCCTTTTTAAAATTTATATAAGTAACATGTTTTGTAAGCCAATTAGAAAACCATTTCTAATCTAATTAGAAATTATATTTTTCTTAATTAGAAATCTATTTTCTAATTTTAAAAAATACTTTCAAAATTAAGTAAATTACTTTTTAATTTAATTAAGAAAGTCCTTTACATTATTTAGAGATTAATTTTTAAATTAATTAGAAAATCTTTCTTTAATAAATTTAAAAAACTATTTTCAAAACTATTAAGAAAGCTTGCTTTTTCATAATTAATAAATGAAAACACATTTCAAAATTTAACCAAGAAAAATTCATTTTCTAACCAATAAAGAAATTTATTTTTCATAAATAAAAAAATTTTCTAAATAAATTGAATAATAAATCTCTAAACAATAAAGCCATAAATCTTATTTATCTCAATCAAATTGTAATAAATAAACTTTAATTAAGAAACATCTTTCTTAATTACTTAAGAAAGCACTTTTTTTAATTTTACGAGTCCAATTAATCAATTTCAATCTAATTAAATATAATTAATTTTAACTTTAAAAACAACTTTTTTAAAATTTGAATAGGAATCAATTTAGTTATTAATCGTGACCACATTAAAAAATAACTAAAATAATTATGGAATTGATATTTTGAATTTTAAAACAATTTAAAGACTTTTTGATATAAAATTTAATTTATTCAAGTTTAGAATACAATATTCTATATTTCAAAAATAAATGTATTAGGATTACATTAATCGTATCTCCAAAAAAGTCTTGTTCTTGTTTTAGGTTGCATTAACCTTATAACCAAACAAGAAATATCTTACCCTAGTGTCCAAACACCCTCAAAGTTATCTACATTGCTAAAGATCCTTATTCTAGGTTAGGAATCTCTTATACCTTACCTAGAATAGGTTAAATCTCAAATTCAAACCTACTTTTCTAACCTTAGAATAATGTTATGCTCATTGCCAAACACCCCGCTTCATCTTTTCTAAAACCTTAGCTTCATTAACACATACCTTAATGCCACTACCCTTCTTTAAGGCTGTCGTGCATTATCACTAGCTGGTATGCCACCACAATCTCCACGGCTGGCCAATTACCAAGTTACCACATAAAGCTACTCCAATCTAAATTTTTTAGTGGCCACTAAACTTTTCAACGGTCACCATGGACTCTCCAAGCTGCATGTTGGATGTATCTCTTCTAGTTCTATTGTTGTGCCTGTATTTGTAACTCCCATCAGTCCTCCAAGTGAGCAGCTTCCATTCATGTAGAACACTAACATATGGCAACCATTGAACTTTTCAACCCCCAACATGATAGGGTTCCCATAAAAAACAAAATATAAATCACACAACACTTCATTATTCTAGCAATTTACATTGCAACCAACATTTTCCAACCACCATAGCTTCAATATCTCCACTCAAAAGTAGTATCAAAATATAGTAATCGTTATACAAGATAACTTTGGAGATATTAAGTCAAAGGATCATTTATACAATCATCACAATGAGAATTTTTATAGACATACAAGTAATACTTCAAATGGATTTCTCATATATAGTTAGTTCAATGAACTTGTTCTCTAACAAGCACCCACACATTTGTTTAATTATTTCCATACTTTAATCTATGAGATTGACTACTTCCTTCGTAAGGAAAAAGATAATGTTTATAGTCTTTTTAAGTTTTTTTAATTACAAGAACAATAACAACAACAACTATCAAGTAGAAATCTCGTTGACACGCGGGATCTGGGAGGTCTAGTAATACGCAGCTTTATCCTTAACTGGTAAAGAGGTTATTTCCAAATGACCCACATGAAAAAAGAAGAAGAAGAAGAACAACAACAACAACAACAACAACAATAACAACAGAAACAACAACAACAATAATAGTAATAATAATAATAATAATAATAATAATAATAATAATAATAATAATAATAATAATAACAACAACAACAGTAACATCAATAATATTATTAATAATAACAATAACAAAACTACTAATAAATCAAACTAGGTAGGAAAAAAAAGTTTAGGCTAAATCCTTAAGAGGTAAGTACTATCTATTTATAAGATTAGGCTAACTATAAGAGGAAAAATTTAAAAGACTTATGAGAACTATAAGGATCTCTTTACGAAGGATCCTTTATCTATATCCTAGTATGCCAAAGTTTTCTATTGCAGGTCATGTCCTCAGTAAGTTTCAACATCGTCATATCATTCTTGATCACCTCCTCCCAATTCCTCTTAAGCTTCCCCTTTTTTTCTCTTACAGTCTATAAATACGATCTTATTGCATCTTCTCATTAGAGCATCTGGGTGTCTCCTTTTAACATATCTAAACCACCTAAATCTTATCTCTCTTAGTTTGTCAATAATATTAGCTACCTTTAATTTTTCCCTAACCATTAAGTTCTATTAATATCCAATCTTAATAAATCAATGACTAGGAACAATTTAGGAATAATAAATAAATATGACATGATTCTTATAATTATAATCTCATCATAATTTAATTTGTAACGCATAAGTATCCCATGAACTTTATTAAATACATCTAAATTTTTGCAAGATAAAGAATACCTTTAAAAAATTTTGTCACTAAACTACAATCAACTGATTGGTTGTAGGCCACAAACCAATAACTTGTATAAGCTAAAGTCTATAGGATAATTATACTGGAAATTCAAAAGTGGATTCATTCACATCAGAAAGAGACATAAGGATGAATTGCGTTATATACAAGGATATAACTCATAATCCATTGTCTTAAGGTTCTGGGTTAAGTTATAATGTCGTGATTGTATATGGGCTCACTAGGATTCAGTCTAATTTCTCCACAAGCTCCCTCAAAACCCTTCATTATTATTAGAGTTAGGTTAGAGAATTTCAATGAATAAAAATTCATAGAAATGGTTCAGATGAATAGATGATTCATAGAGTAACTCAAATGACTTTCCATAAGCTATAGGTTAAGGAGGAGCTAGCATGATATGGATAAATCCACTTAATTAGGGGAGATGTTGAAATTCATAAGTGGAGTAATCCCATATCAGAAAGAGATAAAAGGATGAAGTGAGTTACACACAAGGATGAGGCTCATAACCTATCACCTTAAGGTTTTGGGTTGAATTAGATGTCCTGGTTGTATATTGGTCACTTAGATTCGATCCAATTTCTCCTTATGCCCTATCAAAACTCTTCAAGTTTTTCTCTAGCAATTTACTACATAATATAATCATTATTTCATGATTATTGATTTAATCTAAAGAGAATATATCACTTTTTCAACCTTAAGAATTCCATTAACATAAATCATAGATGGAATCGGAAAACTAAAGATACATGCCATTTAAGTACAATATAAATTTGACTGATAAAATAATGATTTTCTTGAAATCTCATAAGTCTTAACATGAGGCAAACTCTAAAACCTACGTCGTAGCTGAAATACCTATAAATAAGATATGTCAATCTAAAGTTAAGGTAAATACATCCTAACCTATGTTTATCAAAAGTCTTGAATATTTACCCTAGTCTAAAGAAATAATTACTAAAAAACTTGAATAAATAAAGTGAAGAAAACCAAAGAAGATCAAAGTGTTTAGGCCTCCATTTCCACAAATGGTTTAGCATCAAACAAAGTTAAGAGTTTTGTACCCAGTAGAGCCAAAAAATGATATTGAATGGAGTGCTACCATACTAGAGCTTAGTACCTACCAGCATTGGCCAGTATACATAATTTTGGTAAAGTACAATCACATTTAGAAATTTTTAAAAATTGATAGACAAATTTGTAAAAATAAAATTAAACTAAATTAAACCAAACATATACACTCTCAAGCTCTCCTCCTCTCCCCTAGAAATTTTTGTTATTGTCATCTTATTGCTTACTGCAACATTGCCTTTGTGCCTCACTGCCTAGCTCTACTTGTCTGCAATCTACTATGCTCATTATCACTCTAATCACTACTCCACTCTAGTCACCATCTGCTCTACTATGTTCAGGCTCTCAACCTCAATCCATCACTATAGTCACGGCTGACCGCACCATTTATCTCCTTCATCGTAGCCAGTCCTCCATAATCTGTATGGCCACAACATGTCACCCAATGGCCCATCCTCACACATAACTGCATATCCTCTTCTGCATTCATCCTTCATTATCCTAGTTGCCTCATGGTTTCCAAATGTCAACTAGTTGTGTTATGACTTGTTAGTTGTGATTGTGTTTATGTTGAAAATTGAAATACTTGAATACGTGTCTAAGTGAATTTTGATTATATAGCTTTGGTTAATGAAATATGAAGTTTTGTTTTGTATGTAATGAACTATTGTTTCATCGTGTCACTCAATCAAGTATGGAGTGAATTATTGCTTTTAGGATTTTGAGGATTATAAATTATGGAATGAATTGTTATTGTTATGGATCTTATTTTTAAAAATTAAGTTATCTCTTTTGTAGTTTTTTCTGTGATAATTAAAAATGAATGAAATAACTAGTGAATGAAAGATTAAAATCAGTGTTAAAATCATAGTGAAAAATTAGTGAATGAAAGATTACAAATATTTTGTGCATAAATTTAGTTATATTTTGTCACAAAGTAGTTTTCATAAAATTGTTTATAAATTGAATTACGTAATCACGCAAAATGTATGTCTTCACATAAAATGGCTTATATATGTGAATTTATGGTTGAATTATCTCATCACATAAAATAGGTTATAATTGTGCATTTATGGTTGAATTATGTAATCATACGAAATTAATTATAGTTGTGAGTTTATATTTGAGTTATGTAATTACACAAAATCGGTTATAATTATGATTTTATGGTTGAATTACTTAATAATACAAAATTGGTTGTAATTGTGTTTATGGTTGAATTTTGTAACCATACAAAATGAGTATAATTATGACTTTATGGTTAAATTATTCAATCATACAAAATGAGTTATAGTTGTTAGTTTATATTTGAGTTATGTAATTGCACAAAATGGGTTATGATTGTGAATTTATAGTTGAATTATGTAATCATACAAAATTGGTTATAGTTGAATTATGTAATCATGCAAATTTTTTTATAGTTTTGACTTTATGGTTGAATTATGTAATCATAAAAAATGAGTTATAGTTATGAGTTTATGTTTGAGCTATGTAATCACACAAAATGAGTTATAATTATGAATTTATGGTTGGATTATGTGATCATACAAAATAAGATATAGTTTTGAATTTATGGTTGGATTATGTGATCATACAAAATGAGTTATAGTTGTAAATTTATGGTTGAATTATATAATCATATAAATTGAGTTATATTTATAATTTTGTGGATGTATTATTTAATTATGCAAAATGAGTTATAGTTGTGTATATCTTATGATTGTTGAGAAACTATAGTTCAAATAATCATGATAATTTAGCTGTTTTAGGAAGATTTGATGATCCAGTTTGTGCTCATGCTAGATTGGTTCTTAGAATGAAGAACCATAACATTTGTTTATATTGTAATAATTATTTGAAAGGTAGAAGAATCACTAGATTAAAGAAGCTTTTAGCTAGGATAAAAGTTGACGTAGAGCCTCATAAGAAAGTAAGTCATAACATGAAATAACAAATGAAAACTTTGCTTGAAGAGTATCAACATGAGAAAGATAGAAGGTAAAAGACTAAGCTACGCAATTGGTATTGGAAGTTCCTTTTGTCGTGGTTAGGATAATAGTAAGGATGTTAAATGTGGTAGTATTTCTACCTAATAAGAAGGGATTCTTACACTTGATGCTCGGAAAAGAAGAAGACAAATGTCTTCTTCTTTTTTTTGCATCATTACTAACTCTTGGAGCTCAGGCTTTAATCCATAGTGCCTTACAATCTAGAGAATTAGCTTTTAACGTAGATATGGAAATTTCTTGATGGTTATATGATTCAAATATAGTATTCACTACTAACCAATATTATTTTTATTAGCCTATGGTGAAGTAGTGACCAAGTGTAACATCCCAAAATCACCCGCTTACAGCTATTGTCCGCTTTGGGCCTTAGCTCAGCCAAGCCCTCACGGTTTTGCTTTTCCCGAGGCCTTATCAGGAGGTCACCCATCCTGGAACTACTCTCGCCCAAGCACGTTTAACCTTGGAGTTCTGATGGGATTCGGTGCATTAGGCCATGAAAAACACGTCTGTAAGGGAGAGGTATCCGTACCCTTATAAGGCGTACTTCGTTCCTCTCTCCAACCGATGTGGGATATCACACTCTCCACCCCTTTTAGGGCCCAGCTAGCTTTGGGGTCCAAACTAGCTGGCACAACGATTCGGATACCGACTCTGATATCACTTGTAACACCCCAGATCACCCGTTTACAAATATTGTCCGCTTTGGGCTTAGCCCTGAAGGAAAATCCCGGTGTGTCCATCACATGAACACAGTGCGGAAAACAAAGATTTTTGTCCCGGGACATTCCCGAAAGCCAGGATCCATGTGTATGTATAAACAGTCAAACCATAACGACTAAAGGAGATCGTCTCTAACGGTATCCACGCAGAGGTCGGAAAACCTAGTCGAGACAAACCCTTTTGACCCGGGAATAGCTAGAATAATTAAAGACTGCTAGATCTTACCTTATTCTAGGAGAGCTTAGGATTACACCTTGGACAAGTAGCCTTGGAGATGAGAAGATTGTGAAACCTTGAAGATGAGCCTTAGAAAATCAAAATTTTCAAAGCTTAACTCTTAAGCTTTCGGCCATCCTTCAACATCCACGACCAAGCCTCTCTTCTCTTAGCTTCTCACATGTTTCTTTAACTAATTAAAGGCAATTGAAAAGCTTGGAGGAAAGCCTCCCACGTGGGTGGCTAGGAAACTAATTAAAAAGTCATTTAATGATGACTTTGACTTGGTCAACACTTATCTTCTCCTCCTTTAAGCAAACCAACGAACTCCTTCTCTTATTTAGGCTTCTCTCATATTCCTTTAACTAATTAAAGGGAATAGAAAAGCTTGGTTAGGAGAGAGCCACGTTGGTGGCTTAAAAGGGATTAAAAGATCACTTTTATTAAGAAGTTTGACCAAGTCAAACTTTATCTTCTCCTAAGGCTTCTCCAACGACATTTACATATATATATCATAATTAATTAATTCTTAATTAATTAATAGATATATATATAGTTGCTGAAGTGGTCCAGTCCAACTGGGGTCGGTCCTACCGGCCTACTGGCCCCCGGTACCGAAAAATCGTCGGAGACCCTTTTCAGCAATGTCGATGTCGCGATCTCATCGGGACATATCCCAATCTCATCGGGATCCATTTAATCC
>JANKOE010364105.1:0-13443 GCA_026284465.1 Erythroxylum citrifolium | reverse complement strand
GAGTTGGGTTCTGGAAACGGGATCCAACAAAAATCATCACCAAAGGGTTCACATTTTCCAAAATTGTTAAACTAACATTTTTATAATCTATCATAGTTAAGATATGTTTTATTGCAGGTTTGTTTTGAATGTTTACAACGTATTGTTAAAAAACACACATAATATAATTTTAAGTGTTAAATAGTAGTATTAATTAATCATTAATAATTAGAAACAGTGCAAAAATTAGTTATAAAAATCTTAATAATTGTATCAATATAATTATATGATATATGGAAGGTTAACAATTCTTACAGTCATAGTACAAGAACAATAGCAGTCTACACTCAATAGTACACAGCTTGACCCCTAACTACTTGAGAGGTTATTTGATAAATTCTTACAGATACAACAATAAATCAACTTTAAAACTGAGTCCAGTTGATTGCATCGATAAATGACAACGATATATATTATTTGGATTCCAAGTAACATGAGAGTTAGTAAAAGTGAATGAGTCCCCGATGTCTGAATTCCTGAGAAGGGTCGATGTCTGAATTCCCGAGGAGGATCCTTACACTTACGAAGGTACCAATTGGAACAGTGATAGTTCTTCCCCCAGGTGTACAGTTTTTCACACCTTCTTACAACAGTGTTTCCGTTATAGCTAAAGTTGTAGAGGATACAGTGAATATAGTCGTCAGATTTAGTATGGAAGACAAGTTCTCCAGATGAACTGCTAGTACGAAATTATTTACTTAAAACACAATTAGTATAGAACTTAGACATTGTCATATTAGTAAACCGTTAAACAAACCGAAATTGGAGTGACATGCGTACGTGACTGACCAGATGAAGTCTGTGGAATTGACGAATTTTCCACACTAACCAATTTCCTTAATCATTTACGAACCGTTCTGACATCACTCCCGCCTCTATGAGCATACATGTCATGTTCGAGATTCAATGAAGCTTAAAACAAAACGTAGTATATACCATTAAATGTGAATATATATAATAGCTTCATAAAAGGAAATGAGATGTATATTATAAGAAAATTGATGTTGTTCAGATGATACTAAACACCTTAAAGCAAAAGATCGGCCATGGAAGGCAAATGATTATTGGTATATGAAGTGGAGATTTTTTTGGATTGTTTATTTCTTCAGGAGGGACAATTTTGCTGCATTCCTCAGTACCTTCCAGAACTAATCTCCATGTAGACATAGCTTGACTAATAATATTAAGAGGTATATTCTACATATGTCGATTTAGAAAAAAATGATGATATATTCAACTCCAATTTCGATGATAAGTGAAAGTAGTCCAGTTTAGCAATTCTGCATCTTCAATGTGCCTAACGATATGAAAGTTACCCTTACTAAAATTTCAGAAATCTATTGTGTAGTTTGTATCACATGCAAAATTTAGATTTGAAAGTAAAATAGACATGGCTATGCTTTTAATGTATAGAAATATAATATTATCTATATTGGGCTATATTACTATTAATGTAAATAAATAAAAGTTAAATACTTTTGAAGGCCTTTCATTAAATAGTTACGAAGCTTTAATGAGGGAAGCGTTAAAGGTCGTTTGGAATAAGTCAACCTATATTCAAATAACAAAGACAGACGGCAAATCATCTTCCAAACACAACTATAAACACAACCCATACATCAAATGCATAATTAAGAACTCACAATAAACACCTAAAGGTATAAGTTAAACTTAGCACAACTTCGTTAATGAAAATAGGACAAAACAACAATACCGTTTCAGTTAATGATGGTTCTTCGATGGTAATGACCACAATACAGAACCCAAACAAAAGAGAGGAGAGAATGGTTTACAGGATGGAGGATTTTGAGAAACGTTGATGGCTTGAACGAGAATGGAGGAGCCTTTTATTGTGGCTGTGATTGAAAACCTAATACAAAAACAACGTTGTTTTTCTTGTTTAGATAAACGATGTTGTATCTTGTTTACTGTAGTTGTTGATATATATTGTTAATTAATTTGCCACGATCTATTGTATTTGGTTGAGAAACATTAGATGTAGCGACTAATACATAGTTCGTTGCCAAAGTCCGCAGGTTCATAAATTTTTTTAATAAATTTATTTTCCTATTCCAAATAAAACATAATTTGAATTAAAAAAATTATTCAATTGAAAACTATTTCCAAATTAATTTGTTGACCCTTCAAATAAATTATAATTAGATTGCAATTTTTATAAAAATTATACATTTTAATTATTATAATTTTGAAAAATAATTTCAAAAAATTATACATTTTAAATATTATAATTTAGAAAAAATAAAATTTAAAAATTTAACAAGACATTGTAATTTAATTAGAAAACTATTTCTAATAAATTAAAATTAAAGATTTGTCATTTCCAAAAATTAAGCAAATGAAGAACAATTGCATATATAAGTGAGAACATTAATTTAACATTTTGTATGATGTATTAGGAATACCTCATAAATATTAATCAATTAAGAAAATTAAGAAAGTAAAGAGATTGCTTCGGTTTTGGGAGACGATGCGGAAATTTGGTAGCAAATTGTCTCCATTTGCGACTAAGTGTGGTGGTTGGTCACGGAAATGGTTTTCTGTGACTAAACTTACTTTATCGCAAAAACCCTCAGGTATTTAAATTAAATGTATCTTTTTATACAAATAATAAGATTAATGGTAGATTAAGAGCTAAAGGGTATATGTTTTCATGTTCGTGATGAATTTGGTTAAAATGAAATATGGTTTGCGTTCCTTATTAATTCAACTAATAACAAAAAGAAGATACAAATTTTTAAAAATTTCCCCATTTTTTTTGTTTATCTACCAAATTAAAAATAAAGATTAGTAATTCCAAAAAATGAAGCAAATCAAGAACAAGTCCATATGTAAGCGTAAAAGAAAAATTTTTCATTTTGTTATTGGTAATAGGAATACCTCATATATGTTAATCAATTAAGAAAATTAAGAATGTAAAAAAAATGCTTGGGTTTTGGCGACATTGGGTATAATTGGTAGTAAATTAGAGTGATAGGCGACGATAGTTTTGATCGTCCCAAAAAGGAAAAAGGTTTAGTATTGGTGAGGATTTATCAATTTCGTAGCAAAATGTTGTACAATTTGCGACGTTATTTTATTTTCGTAGCAAACTTTTACCATTTGGCAATGAAATATAGATTCATCACCAAACGTACCAGACGAGAAAAATTAAAAAGACGCTAGGTCGACGTCGTTTGTGGGACTACAAATGTCGTTGTCCTAGCGTCTGTTTAAACACAGACACTATGCCCCTCCCTTCTAGCGTTTGTTTGTGTTCTTGAGTTGAAATTTACTTGTCTATAAGGTGTTCGACAAAAGTCCTGATTGTGTTTTGAGTTTGTGATGCTGGAGAAGCAAGTTTTTGTTATGTTAAAAATTAAATTATAATGTTATATTTTCTGTTAGCTAATCTTGAAAGAGCTAAAGGATCTCCAGAAGGATCCTCTTTATTTTAATTTTTATACAAATATGTATTGATATGTATAATTATGATGTATACGCATGATATAATTACTTTTTTTTTGAAGATCGCATGATATAATTACTTAGAATTTATTTCTATAAACTAGCATTTGATTCTTATAAAGTATAGTATTGATCGGGTAAAATCACTTTGCTGGAAATTTTTAAGCATTAAATTATGTGTAAGAGTATGTGTGTAATAGTTGATTTATTGTATACTTTTCTATATGGTGGTGAAAATTAATAATGCATTAAATTTAGTTATGTGTATGATGATTTTTTTTCCATTTCTCCTAAGTAATTGTTCAGTACTATTTTTTGTGGCATCTACATATCCTCCCAGGGGTGAGTGTTATATCGTTTGGTATCAGCGCGTGGTTTAGGCGATTCGGGCTTAACCAGCGGTTAAATATTGCTTATACTTGGATATAAGAGTTGTGTTTGACCTAATGTGGGTTGTCCCATATTTTAGTTTTAGATTTGAGTATGGAAAGATCTCATGAAGCCATTGACGAGGTTCAAGAGAGTAATAATCTTGCGCTATCTCATTCGTCTATTTCGGGCCCCTCTGGGGTAAATCAGAATGAGGCTAAAGTCACATCTCCTCCTCCACCTCCACCTCCAACTTAGGGGGAAGCTTTAGTTAAGCTACTGTAAGACATGATGACTCTATTATACCGTATGACTACACCTAAGGCTTTAATTGATCAGTTGCGGAAGTATGGAGCTGAAGAATTTATTAGAACATCTCTGGAGTAGTCTGAAAGGGTAGAATTCTGGTTGGAGAAGGTGAAAGGGGTGCTAGATGAAATTAGTTGTCCACTAGATCAGATGGTGCATTGTGCTGTCTCTCTTCTTTAGGGAGCAGACAATGAGTGGTAGAAGTTTGTTTTGAGGAATCCTCAGGTACCGGAGCTTTTGAATTGGGATTTCTTTTCCCAAGAGTTTAAAGCCAATTATGTGATGAAAGCCTATAGAAAGGAGAAATGGAAGCAATTCTTGAACCTGAAGTAGAAAAACCTGTCTGTTGTTGAGTACGATAGAGAGTTTAATCGACTCAGCAAGTATGTACCTGAACCTGTACTTATTGATGAGTTTCAGTGTCATCAGTTTGAAGATGGTTTAAACGATTCGATCAAAGAGCATCTGGTAGCATTTACTCTTTTGCAGCAAGTGACCTATCTTTAGTTGGTACAAGTTGCTATTAAAATAGAGAAGCATGAGATGGTTAGAAGAGAAAGGGTGCAACGAAGGGGCTTTGCTAGAAGAGGTCCTCGACTAAGTGAAGTCGTGAAGGTGCCTCTACTGCACCACAATTTACTTAGAGATCAGTAGCTAGGGGAAGGCGACAAAACTTTCCCTCATCGACTGCTTCTGGTAAGGTTCCTCTGTGGGCCAAAGTTCTGGTATTCCGGAGTGCCCTCATTGCTCCAAATACCATCGGGATACTTGTTGGAAGGCTATGGGTGCATGTTTTCAATATGGCAGCACTGATCATACTGTACAAGCTAACACACTACAAGGAAGGTGAAGGCTAGACATTCAAAGAAGCGAAAAGTAATTATGTATGTACAAAAAAATTAATATTACAGTTTATTTTTTTTATGTAATACTAAGTAATAATTTTTTACTTAACTCGATTTTGTACTTTAAATTGTAAGACAAGATGTAGGAGTTGTTGTAGACATCATTGTCTCAGGGGAATCAACCCAATGTCGATGACATTTGCAACAATGTCCTTGGTAAAAGATCGGGGTATATCAAAGGTCTCGGGTATGGCCTTAAGCCTGTTGGTGCATCTTCGTCACAACCAGCATATGTCACGGCACTTCAAGAGGAGAACCAGTTACTGAAGACTAAGTTACAATGTACAAAAGAGAAGTTAGATTATAATATAAAAGAAGTGAACAAGCTTAAAAAGATGGTCAAACAATTACTTGGCTCAAACTATGTTAGTAGTAGTGACGATGAGGAGTGATAATTTGTTTATAAATTTTGCTCAAATTTTGTAATTAACTTGTATTTCTTTTTTACAAAATGCATTCCTTTTTTAATGTTTATTTTATTTCAATTTATTATTATCTAAAAATATGTCACCAATATTAACTATAAAATGTAACTATTTTATATTTCATTTTTCTTAAAATTTGCAATAAATTAAATTAAATTTGTTTTTAATAATTACAATAAAATTTATATTTAAAAATAAATGTTTGTCACTAAAAGTTTTAACTACCAAAAGAAAATCATCACAAAATGTAATTACCTACTTTTACAAGAACGTCTCTAAAAATATTTACCTACAACAAACAATTAGTAGCTAAAACTATTCCGTTTCAAAAACAAAATCGTCAGTAAAAATATTTACTTACGACTACAGTTTCGTAAGTAAAAACCTTTATCTACAAAATATATACGTCGCAAAATTCTACGTACGATGTTTTTGTTTCTCATTGGTTATATGTTTTACTAACAAATATGTTGTGCATCCAAAATGCGACGATTTAAAAAAAATGACGCGGATATTGTTTTGCTGCCCGGATTTAGCGATCATTAAGGCGACTAATGTTTTCTGTCGCAAATTATTATTTCACACGATTTTTTAATATTTAGCAATGTTTGAATTCGTCGCCAATAAGCTTATCTATTGTAGTGCTAAAAGAGTAAAACACTATGGACACCATATTGTTACGCAAAGATAGAATCATCATTCGTGAATCAATAGTTACTAGAGAACATGGATGCTGAGAAATGCTAACGACATTGACGCAAGCAATATTTCAATCTCATTTCATTCCACTAAGTTGGTAGTCTGCTTCTCACTAATTGCATAGTTGCACCCATTAACATTTCGGTGTTTTAAGGCTATACGTAAAATGGGTGACATAAAGTTATAACTATGCAGAAGTTATCATTGAACTAACTTCACTGTTGTAATCTTCAATCTAATAGCATCTGCACCATCCTAGAATTATTATTGAAAGCAGTGACGGAGTCAGGAGTTTAAGATAGGAGGATCCAAATATTTAATTTTTAAAATTTTAAGGAGTCCAGTACACTAACTAACCTCGTCCTAATATATATATATATATGTATGTATATATATAATTATTTAAAAATCTTGGCGACGGGGCAGTAGTGCCTACCTGCGTCTCTGATTGGAAGTCAGTTATCTCCTCGTAGTTTTTAATATATTCCTTATTGCCTTATTGGGGTCCCCCTTTCCATTATATATTTGCTCTATACATTTGATTTGATCCCATAGGTGAACTTTAATGATACTTATTAAGATATTCCCAGTAAATCTTCGGCCCTAGAAATTAAACAATTGGCATGCGTTTGTGATGATATGTACTAATATAATCACATTCCTAACTTAGCAAAACAAGAAAAGAATTCTATTTTATGATTAAATAGTATTATCTAGAATTGCATATACCAAGGTTAACCTCACTTTTTGATGATTGGATAAATGAAAAGGTAGCCAAAACTGTTGATTTGGACCTTACTAAATGCAAACTTAAGAACAATAGTTAACCCAAGCTTATGTGTCAAAATTAGTGAGAGCCGTCCAGGGCCTGGCTTCATCAATCCTCGCAGTGGTTGTAATAGTGAAGAAGTTAGGACGGCACCTTGTGCTACTAAGAAGATTGATGTAATCACCTACTAAAATTTCAAAATTACAATCAACAATGGGCTATAAACTTATTCTTCCGAGGGGCAATTGACTTAGTGCCTGTTTGGATGGGCTTTTAGAAAGCTAATAAGTACTTTTCTCTACTACAAAAGCCTTTTTTTATAAAAAAAATGAGTGTTTAGTTGTAAAATAAAAAAGCATATCCTTTAATAGATATGACCTTTTTGACAGCTAAAATACAGCTTTTTAAGAAGCTAAAATTTGGACCTTCTAAAAAAATATTTTTTCAGGTAGATTTTTTAGATCAATTAATGAGCCTATTTTTAGTCCGTTTTGCCCTTATATTTTACATATAATTCCTACAATACCCACAAACTTATCTTCCCATTTATTATGTATTTAACTATTTATTCAACTTGGATATTTATTTTGAGATTTATATAATATTATTTAGCTTTTTATATGTTTTAATATTTATTCTATATTAGTTTAATTATGTTATACTCTACATAAAAGATTTGCTTAGATATATTTTGATTTATGTTTCATATGGTTTAAAATTATATAATAATTAATATATTGTGCGTTGCATATTGTTTAATATACTTTAAAAAATATTTATATGCGTAAATAATTTTTATTACAAAATAAAATATAGTTAAAATTAAAAAAAATTGTTTTTATGTTGCCAAGCAGTCTACTGTATGATGCTCTTTTAAAAAAGTTTTTTTTTTAAAATGATAGTCAAACAGTCAATTGACCTCTTATAAAAGTTCTTCTCAGAAAAGATCTATAGAAAAAAAGCTCTACTGACAAAAATTCTACTGATGTAAGCCCAACCAAATAGAGGCTTAGTTCTTAAGAAAATAGTATCCTTAATGGTTTGTTGAATCCCAGTTGTTGTCTCTTTCACAGTAGAAAATTTGTTTTTGAATCTCCTGTTATTTTTTTCATTCCGTATCCCATGGATGCAATTCCTCATTGCAAGAAAATAAGTCTCTAAAGTGTCTATGATTACAAGAATGATCCATCAACTTTTGAATATTATGGTTTGCATTTCTTTCTCCAATTTGTAAATTCAGGCTAGGATTCTTTGCTCTCAACTCATCTCATCTTTTCTTTTCTATTTCAAGCTGAAAAGTTTGGTTTTAGTTATAAAAACATTTTTTTATTTTTTTTAAAGTAACAAATTTTAAATTGTTCATCCAACTATAATTCATATTATGTTCAATAACTACTAATTAAACTATTTATAATTAACATATGTACTATATAATATTAAAACATAGAAATTCTTATACTAGATATATAGGAGATCTCAAATAGAAAAAATCATGTATATCATTATCACAATATGTATTGTATAAACACATAAATATTCTGTATAAAATTCTTATGACAAATCAATTTAGAGAACTTGTTTTTATAACAATTATTCTTATATTTGTCTAATTATCTTCGTACTCTAACATATATGATTAATTGCTTTTTAGGGAAGAAATATATATATGTTAGTCTTTCTATTTTATTAATATTAAGTCTTAACAAAGCAATAATTTGGAATAATTTGGATATTATATAAACATAATTTGAAACAAGAACCATTTCATTCGGAGCTCTATAATTCAAGATATACTTAAAAATCCAAAGTATGTTCATAACCTAGTCGTGCTCTTCCAACCAATCCCTCACTTTCTTTTCATTAATCTTTTTCAAATCAATATCAAAGGCTACCAATTTTTATGGAGAGATAGGAAAATATGTTAGGAATCTATTGGTTCAAGAACCACTTTATTTGGAGGTCGGACGGAGAAGTTATGGCCAAAAGATTCAAACATGATTTTGCCCTCAATCACATTGTTCCTCTTTCGGGAAAATTGGCATAACTTTCACTAAAGATATCGGATTAAGGTTGCCTTTAGATGGTTTTGAAGAGGACTTCGAGATCTATAACTTTTGCGCAGACTTTGAAGAGAGATTTTGCCATCTAGAGGGATAAAATCTTAAATTTCCAAAAGTGTAAATGGATCAGACGAAATGATTTAGTCTAAGACGAAGGGACTCAGTCTCAAACGAAGGGACTCAGTCTAAGACGAAGGGATTCAGTCTAAGAGGAAGGGATTTAGTCTAAGACGAAGGGATTCAGTCTCAGATGAAGGAATTTAGTCTTAGATGAAGGGACTCAGTCTCAGACGAAGGGATTCAATCTCAGACAAAGGTACTCAGTCTCAGACAAAGGGATTCAGTCTCAGACGAAGGGATTCCTATGGGGTCTTCCTCACATCACCAAAAGTTCTAAATCACTAACTACACTCTCCAAAGCATCTCCAATGGTTCCTTTATCCATTCTATACAGCATCATAAACTTCTAATGATCATATCTTTCAACTCCAATATCCAAAAATTTCATAGTATACAGTGTTGAAAATCTAGAAAGATAATCTACAGCTTCCAAAAAGACAACTTTGTCTAATTCAACCTAAATTAATCTAGTTTTTTCCCTGAAATCAAAACACAATTTCTACACTTATCCAAGACTTGAAATATGAAATGTACAATTACAAGATACATAAGCACATACACATTGGAAACTTCTTCAATTCTCAATTCATCTCTAAATCAAAATGAAGTTCATACATAGCTTTAATTACATATCAACATTACATCAAAGACTTAACACAAATATAAATGGATGCTCAATGTTTGATATACCTCTAATGCTATCCAAAATGTTCATTAACTTAGTACAAAAGTCTCTAGCTATCTTGGAATTTGTCCCAATGCCTTGCAAGGATTGCTAACCTTCTTATTCTGCACTTGAGGAGGGAAAAATGATGGGTTAAGCTACACAGCTCAATGGCTAATGTATTTATAGCCATCGGTAATTAGTCATAAATTCAGGCATATGTTTATATATATATCCAGCAATTCAAGCATTCTCAATCTATTCTAGCAATTCAAACATTAATCAATTTGGCGCAAACTCATATCACATAACATAAACTTCAGCCATACTTGACAATTCAAAGATGCAATGCACAAACAAATGGCTCGAGGGGTCCTATGGGTACAAAATGGAGAAATCGAAGTTTACACCATGAACAAAATGAGTCCATTTTCGCAGCTCATATGCCACAAGCAAGTAGCCGGGAGAAGGCTCTTGTCTACGTGCACGTGACGAACGAAATCATTCCTCTCTTTCCTAAACAAAAGCACATATTCATTTTATCATATGCTCATACATTCATGCTTTTTCCTTCTTTTCATTTAATTTAAAATGTTATAACCTCTTTCAAGGTTTAACATAATCACAATGCATCATGCATTTCCAATCAAGTCACAACAATTCAATTTCAAGCAATCAACATACACTTACATAAGCAAGAATTTGCCTAATCACACAATAACTATAAATAATTACCCACCTAATTTTGCTGAAAATTGGCAATCCTCTTGCTCTTAAGTAAGGTTTTCTTGATTCCCTTCAAATAAACCAATTTCTATTTAATCCAAATTCAGTTGAAAATCTCCTAAAACTTCCAAAATCATAAAATTACAATCAACACAAATTAAGCTTAAACCTAACCTACCCATAGTTCATCTAAGCTAGAAAAACCAAACCCTAGCTTAGAAATCCAAAACTCAAGATAGTTTCATCTTTCTCTTCTTTCCTCTTTCATTCCCAACGCAAACCTTAGTATCTATTTAATCCCTTTTTGAATCTAGCAAGAAGAAAGACGAAGACTTACCTCTAATAAGTTGATTTCCTTTTCTTTTTCTTCTTCTTTCTTCTTCCTTCCAAGCTTCTTCTTTTCCTCTCTTCTTTCACGTTTTTCTCTCTTCTCTCTTTCTTTTCACGATTTCTCTTCTTTCTTTCTTACTTCAAGACCATTTATTTGGTCTTTTCCCATTTTACCCTTCATTTACCTTGTCCTTCCCATTTTACCCCCTTATGTCTATTATAACTAACATCTTATACTTCTAAACCCTTAACTAATGATCATGGAAACATTGAAGGAATTTGATAATACTTCCTTCTAGAAAAATATTCCTCATTGTCTTAAGTTTCTAATGACACCAAATCATTCAATTTGGTTTAGTAATCTGAAAGTTATGCCCCAAACATTTTCGGACTATTCTTATACTGAAACAGTGTTATGTGCTAAATTTCCATCCAGGAATTGAAATTCTTAGAGACTAAATTGAAACTCGATTTCATCATACAATTTGTAGCCCTAAGTCTCTAGCTTACTCCAAATTAAAAATCATCTCATTTGGATAACTAGAATAAATGTTATGGCTAAAACACCGAAGCATACTCAATGAACATGTTTCAACTACATTTTCTAGCTTTTAGCTTCCAACATTTCACATATAACCTATCCTGTACCTAAACCATTTCTTACCTCATTTATAATTCAAGAATTCTCCTTTTTCTTTACTCATAACTAATAGTCAACAATTCTCATTTAATAGTTCTAACTTCTAAGAAGAGTTCAGGGTCTAACATTGCTAAAGTAGCATATAACTATTTTTAGCCAAACAAATCATTAAACAAGTACTTTATAAGATACATTTTTTTAAAAATAAATATAAATCTTTCCAAGAACTTACCTTTTTAAGTAGTGAAAATAAGAAAAACCAAGTAACAATGACACATATTTGTTTTGACCTTCGACTCCTCAGACCCATCACAATCTTTTTATTATAAATTTCCTCTAAATAAAAGATGAAAAAGGTGTTGATAAGTCCTATCCACATAGAAAGCTTACCCTCTTCAATACATCACTGATGGATGTTATAGCTACTATTACTTTAGCTACAAGAGGGGAATAATTATGTAAAATTCTTGACTTAGTAAATATCTTGTTTATCAGGCACAATAGTCTTGCCTAATTGTTCGACCACGGATTCCCCCTAACATGAATGATGATGAATTTTAATCAAATAAGAGAGCTTCAGTCTTTTGCCATTGCTAAAGTAAGATTGGTTTCTCTTCAATAGTTCACTAGCTCACCCATTATCTAGTGAGGACTAGTGCGAGGAACACAATTTGCCTTTTTACACATTTGTTGAAGAAGGATTCAAACTTATGATCAACCAATTGTCAACACATTTGACTTGCTCTACTACTAGGTTATTAACCGCGCGTCGTTACGCTAGTTAAAATAAAATAACTAAACTACTACTATAGCAGTAGTGAGTCTAGGTCGATCCCACAAAGAGTGCGTGTAAAGTTTATGGAATGAAATTAACTGGTGTTTAGGTTTAAGGGGCATTTTGGATTTGTGGAATAAGAAAATAAAATGAAACTAACTAATAAAAACAAATTAAAGAAAGTATGTAAAAAATAGTTAAAGTGGGGAATTCGGTAGGTGTTGGGACCCGTTTCCGGAGCCCAACTCGAAACGAACGAATCATAGCTTAACTAATATCGCGCCATCTCCTTTTTTTTTCATTTACACATCATTCAAATCCTCACTCCATTTAATCCCTCGTATTCAAAACATATCGCATTTGTATTCGAAAACATTTTATCATTCACTATAATCATATCTCTCTTTATCCAAATTCCCACGTCATGACCACATACAAATCCATACACAATTGCTTAATATCCATACTTCATTCCACAATCCTATATCTAAACATTTCCATAATTCTCAATCGTGCCTCAAATCATAATCATAATTCTCATTCATATATACTAACCATAATTTACTTACATAATTCGGTCCCAAAATCATATACAAACTTTAATGGCATTACAAGCCACAATACAACATCAATATAAAAATCCGAATGCAAATACAAAGATACAAGAATCCTTCTTTTTGTTCATCCGATCTTCCTCTCATTACCTGTGGATGGGAATGAGGGGGGTGAGCTTACGCTCAATGGGTATCAAGTTTATAAACGAAAATAAGCAAAAACCTTTGAAAAGTTCAAATTAAAATCTATGCCACATATTTTCAAAGTCAATATTTAGAACTATTGAAAAGATCATAATTGCTCCGCTTTCGATCAAATTCTCAATTTAAGCCCAAACCCCCTTTTTATAAAACTCATTGTGATTAAACACAAAACCGTAACTTTTCTTTATAAAGCTCACATTGAAATTCATGTAAAACCTCTTTTCCAAAATTCGTCACAATTCAGACAATACGTAAACATTAGAAATTATCGTTCAATGCATATCACATCACATGTCAAAATGCAAATGCACATATAACGGCTCGAGAGTTCCATACACATGCCGGAAACCGAAGTTTACCGGGTACACAAGCGAGTCCATTTTCGGATCT
>JANKOE010363901.1:3214-13472 GCA_026284465.1 Erythroxylum citrifolium | reverse complement strand
AATTTTGTTATATTAAAAATATATAAGTTAGAATATCATAAATGAATAAGTAAAATTAGTTAGTCAAAATTTGGGATGAAAAATTAAAAAAATTAAGGAAATGTATAATGTAATGTATTTGTTATAAATGTATAAAATATATAAACTAAATTAAAAAAACTCAAAAAATAAGTTTAAAATAAGTAAATATTGTGTAATTTAAAATTTTATGATAAGACCAATATCATCACTCACGAGTCATGACTGAAACAAAGCTATTATATTTAGTTATTTCAATTAATTAAGATAATGAAAAAAAAGTCCCAACATGTGATATTATTTAATGTATAAATGAATATTGTGCAATTTTAAAATTTTAATATATAAGTAAGAATATTAAAAATGAATAACTAAAATTAGGTTGTAAAATTTTGGAATGAAAAAATTAAGAAAAGTAGGAAATCTAAAGTGTGGTGTATTTGTTATAAATGGATAAAATATAAAAAGTAAATACAAATATGAAAAATCTAATTAAAAAGAAAAAAAATATATCATCATTCAATTATTAATTTTGTAATCAATTGATTTAGTTATGATTAAATAGGTCAATATTTAGAGTGGAAAAATAAAATAATTTAGGATTTTATAAATGGTTCAAAAACACATGGATTTGCTACTTTGAATTGATATAATTCACAAAGGCCAAAACACACCTAAGTCACAAGTGTGACTTATTTAAGTTACACCCGTGACTACAAATTTTGAAACAAAAGTTTGAAACGTAGTTACGGGTCACACCTGTAACTAAATTTTTTTAAATAAATCTTAAATAAATGTTTTTCTTATTTTAATTATAATTACTAACTTAATTATAATTAAAATAAGAAAAAAAAGTCACACCCATGACTGAAAAAATACCAACTTAATTATAATTAAAATAAGAAAAAAAATATTAGCGAGTAAAAAATTTTAAATTAATCCTACAAAAGTCGGTCACAAGCGTGAGTTTTTAAGTCACACTCGTGATTGAGTTAATTAAAATTAAAATAAGAAAAAAAATTTAAAAAAATTATTGGGTGCAACTTATAAAGTCACACCCGTGACATAGTTTTTACCCTGAGTCTGAAATCACACACGCAGCCTGCAGCCATTCAATCATCTTCTTCTTCTCTCCGGTTAAAATCCTATTGTCCGAATCTCCGTGGGAGTTCAGATCTTGATTTGGTCATTTTCGTCCTCTTTGCCTTTGTCAGTTTTCGCTATCGCCATCTTCTCCTGTGTTTATAATTATAGGTAATCTCCTACATTGTTAAACATATTTCGCAATATTTAGTAAAATGTATTAACTTAATATCTTATTTTGATATGGGTCGATGCTTCGTTCTTCATATCCATTGTTTTTATACTATTAAATATTTTAATAGATTTTTTAAGTTTGTCTTGCGATTTGGTTGATTTTTTTTCTTGGTTTTATACTCGGTTAAGAATTGTATTAGGTTAAGAATTTTTTTTGATTTTGCTATTTGCTATCGGTTTGTTTTTTATTAAATAATTGTTAAATTGTAAGGATTCTATTTAATTGTTCAGTGTTAACGAAATTGTAATAGATTTTTTGTTAATTTTGTTAATAGATTTTACTAAATAAATGGAAAGAAATAAAAAGAAGAATGATCAAAATTGCATTTAATTTTAAATTTTATTTGTCCTGTGAAAAAAGTTAAAGCATTGGGAAAGGGATAATGGTTTTGGAAATAAAAACTTTGATTTTAGAATATAGTAAACTTGAGTTTTCAATGAATTGTTAAATTCATTATTAAATAATTCAAGTTTGACATTATAAATTTTTTTGATATATTATACAGCTGATAACATAAAAATTATTTAATCTTTTTCATTTTAACCTTTTATTTTATTATTATTTATTAAAGGATGTATATTTAAACCGAATGTTTGTTCATCCTATGACCTGCTGGAATTATATTACTGTAGGATTTTATGTTTTCCCATTATATTTAACTGCTCTAAATCCAATTAAGTAATAAATTGTTCTGTTTGGTTTGAGATTCATGAAAATATTTTGATTCTTGATTGTTGTTTAGATCATGCCTCGTATGAGATTTGGAGCATCTTCACCTTCTGAAGCAGACGATGTCCCTGTTTTAGGTAACCCTTGCCTACAATTTAACATTGAAGAGAGCTAATCAAGGTATGTAAGTTTAAAAGATCGTCTGATTATGCCAAATAGATTTATTGATCATGGAGCTATAATTGAGTTAGGAATTGCAGATAGAGTTAATGAATTGTTGTATAACATAGGATGGGACAAATTTGCAAAATTTAGAAAAAACTTCATATGTTGAATTAACTTTAGAATTTTTGAAAACTTTACATTTGATCTATAACGAAGATGGCATCGTGATTAATTTGATATTTAGATTAATGAATAACACACATGCTCTTGCTTTAAATGATTTGAATGATATATTTGGATTTCCACATAGTGATTTATATGGCTATCATGATGAATTTAGTCCTAAAGAATTTTGGAATGAAATTACAAATTCAACAAATGTTTTTTCTCCGAGTAGGTCTAAATCGTCTGCTTTAGTAGATCCTAGCTTACGTTATCTTCATAGGTTTTTAACTTGTACAATATTTGGTAGAGGAGATAGTCAAGGTGCAGTTTCTAAAGCTGAATTGTTTGTGTTGTGGTGTATGGTGCATAGTAGACACTTTAATGCTGGTATGTGGTTAAGTGTGCATATGATGGATGTAGCGAAAGTTAGCGCTGGGAAAATAGTTGTTGGGGCATTTGTTACCCAAATTGCAGAGTATTTTGGTTTACTGACTGAGAGAACTAGTATGCAGTTAGTTTCAGGGAATTCTAGTTTAGATTTGCAGTCCTTGGTGTCAATGAAGATTGCGAAGCGGCAAGGTGATCGTTATGTTGTTATTAGTGACGAGACAACAGAACCTTCAACTAGTGAGCGCAGTCGATGCGAAAGAGGTAAAAGTACACAAAGGGAAGGCCCTTCACTACATGAAGGTATGCAATTTAACATTGCACCTACTTCTGTGGAATACCAATCATTAACCAATCAACTTATTGTTTTTGAACGGCGAACGGATGAGAGGTTGCAAAAGATTGAGGCAAATATCGCGGAGATCAAGGATTTGCTAGCAAATTTAAATCCTCGCTCGAGAAAGCGTCCACCTCCATCTTAGTATTGTATTTCTATTTTTTTCTTTTATTATTTTGATTTTTTGTCATTAAATTATTTTTATTTTATTGTTTGTCTTAATTAATGTTGTTTGCATGTTAGATCTTTTATTTAATTTCCTAGGATGTTGACTATGATTGTTGTACATATTGTGTTTATTTTTTTGTTTAATAGTTAAAGATGTGTGATTATTGACTGAACTTAATCGGGATTATAAATGCATAATATAAGTGAATAAATATATTTGCATGCATTAGTTGATTGACCTGGATTTTAATTTAAAGGGTATTAGCTTGTTGTGATAGATAAATGACACTTTCCTTCAGTAAGACTTTGAGACTAATTAAAAGTATTTGTTGTTGAGAGTATTCTTTCATGTTAAACAAATCTAGAACTTGCTTGCGAATACTAGTCAAGATTACATTATCTTATGCAAACATTAAAATGATGAAGGTGTTTAGGATATAACCTCAAAGCTTAAAAAGCCAACATGATATTATCCTTAGTGAACTCCTTTGAGCTTGCATGAAACCTTTTTTTGGTTAAAACCTGAAACGTGAGCTTTGTCTTTTATTGTTTATTTGCCTTGATTATACCCGCCATAAGGGGAAGTTAAGCATTTAAAAGGTATATATGCTGTTGTACATTGGAAAAAAAAGCAAATGATATCAACCGAAGAAGAGAGAGAAAAAGGGGAAAAAAGAAAAAAATAGAAGGATATATGTTGTTGTACATTTAGTAAAGAAGGAAATCATATCAATCGAAGAAGAAAGGGAAAAAGGGGGGGAAAGGAAGGAGAAAATGACATGCGAAAAAAGGAACAAAAAAAAGAAAATGAAGGAAAAGGGTTGACTGAAAAAGTAAAGGAGATTCCGGAAAAGAAAAATTTTTGTGTTTTATATTTTATTAGTTTGTATCATTTTAAATGCTCAATTAGTCCTTTGGTTTTAAGCTAAATTTTATCTTTTCCATACCTTTACCAAGGCCTTATTACAACCAAAATAAAGACCTTTGGATTAATGTTTGTGTTAGATATATAGTAGTGAAGATTGGAATAGCTAGCAAGCTTATGGTTGATGTTTAACATGAAATGGAAAATGAGTGAATATTTTTGACCTTTGAGTGCTTGAAGAAATGGAAAATTGAGTGAGTGTCTATCACACTTGTTAATAGTCTTTTAGTTGATGTACTTGTCAATTATGATTATGCATGTGGATAATAGTTTGTTCACGAATTATTATGAGTTTTAAAATCTTAGGTTGTGTTTGTTAAAATGATCATTTAACATCTTTAATTATTAAATGAGAAAATAATTTGTTGTTATTATTAATGTATTTTTTCTATGTTTGTGCTTTTATGGTTCAATGTTTTTAATGATGTTGGTTTTTTTCTTTTCTTAATTTCACGTTATTGTTGATTATTGAATATTATTAATTCTCTTTAACAATGTTCTTGCAAAGAAAAAAGAAGAAGAAAGAGAAGACAAAATTCGAGGGCCGGAGACCGACTTGGATGCTCTAAATGTATTTGTTGATAAAGAGGATGGTGCGAAGAAGAAGAAGATAAGGAAAGAGAAGGATAGGTATGGTGTGCCACTATTAAGGGGGGAAAAAAACAACATTTATATGTGTATTGTGAATGTTTAATTTGTGAGTAGAATGTTTGTGTTTAATTGATAGCGTTAAGGCTTTAGTTGAATGTTTACGGTTAATTGACTGATGATCCGTATTGTTAATGTTTAGTTCGTGAGTAGAAAATTTTGATTCTTAAATATTTTTACTTTATTATATGATTGTAGGTTTTGATTTTTATGTAGTATTTATGTATTTGTCGTCGAAGTTTTAGTTGAATGTTTATGTTAGTTGATAGCCTAACATCATCAGTCACGAGTTTAAGCCACACCCGTGACCCTTGAGTGTTGTGAATGCTTAAAATTTGTGATTCTTGAATACTTTGACTATGATTGTAGGTTTTGATGTCTGTGTTTTAGTTACGTCTAATTGATAGCCTCTTCATGTTGTGTTATCATTAGTCATGGGTGTGACTGATAAAGTTTATCTGGAAATAATTAACATGTAATATTAAGATTAGTATTAAAATGAGAATAAGTTAACCAGGTTTATATTCAGAATTTCACATGATGCTCTATTTACAAGAATTTATTTTACAAAAATATGATAAAAATGAAAACGCAGGAGAAAACAATAAATGTTATAAAAAAGAAAATAAACATAAAGTAAAGAAAACGTTTTCTTTTTCTTTTGATATGTTGACATGTCTACGAAGTTTGAGTAATTAGTTCATGATTTGCATGAGTTTAATAAAGATAATAAACGGTAATGATCCAAGTAATAAAAATTTATTTATGACTATGATTTAACAACAAAAAAATTATCATATGGATATCCAAAATTGTATGATATCTAGAATGTTGAGGTTTAAGAAAATATGAAATTAAAGCACAAAAGGTACATAAGTCACATGATTATTTTGTTCTAACAGAAATAGCTTATGACAATTTAGGTTTTTTGTTATTACGGTCACCATCTACATTTGACTATGGTGTGGGTTCACTATAGTTGATGATCATATTTGCATCCGACTACGGAGTAGGTTCAATATGGCTAAATCTTTTATGAAAGCATTGTTTGATTGATGAAGAAGATTTAGTATTATGTTCTAAAAATATAAAAAAAAATCAAAGTATATTAGCTACAGAGTATATAAGGTGACATTATTTTTAAAAAAAAATGCTAGATAGATAAATAACAGATGATAATATAATTAATGTAAAAAAATAAATTTACATAGTTTGATAAAGATCAAAACGCAAAAACTGAATGAATAAATAATGACAAATAACGAATACCTGAAATAGGTAGAGGTGTAATTTCAACAGTGTCAGTAGTGTTATTTTGATCATCAGTTAAAATTTGTCATCTTTTGCGGGGGAGGCCGAAGCCTTTTGTTGTTCATCATCATCAATTTCACGATAATACATAACAGTAAACCGTTGTATTGCATCTGATGATTGAATGTTTATAGGTTTGATATGAAGAAGAAATGTTTTGCTTCTCAATTCTGCGTACACCTTTTCTAGAGAAAGTTCCATATTCTTATTATGGGAATGAAAAAATGTTAATTGTCAGCCATATAAAGATAATTGTTGTCATATTAAATTGCATATGTAAAAAAAATTATACCAAAAAATATAACCTGATGACAATATTGTATAGCTTCAACTGCAATGAAATTCACAAGTTTTTCAGCAAGCTCGCCAAAAATAGAAGTTGTGATAGTTCTTGTTTTGTCAGTCAAATCCACGTCGTAGTGGCATCTGTATCAAAAGTTAGAATATATGTTAATTAGAAGAAAAACAAGGACATTAAATGAAGGTGTCACGGTGTGACTTAACATGTCACACTCGTGAAGAAGTCTCATGGGTGTGAGTCACACCCGTGAAGGAAAAAATGGACATTAAAATTAAAAGGTGTCATGGGTCTGACTTAACATCTCACACCCGTGAAGAAGTATCACAGGTGTGACTCGTTAAGTCATACCCGTGAAGAAGAAAAAAAAATGGACATTAAATTGGAGAAGGTGATAAGTCACACCTGTGAAGAAGAAAAAAAGACGTGAAGAAAGTGTCATGGGTGACATGAGAGGTAAAACGCAGTAAATTGAAAAGAGAAAAGAGAAGAAGGAAACCTTGGTTAAGCATAAAGTTTTTATCTGCAAGAATTACAAGTGAATGGAACTCCATAGGTAGCAGTTGTAGAATGAAAGCATTTCTTACATGCCATATACCAGTACTTTTGCAAGGTGTGTTGGAAGGAAATATTAGCTTTAATCCATGTTCTCTGCACATAACCCATAATAAGATTTTTATTAAAAAATTTAATGTGAAATATTTTATAAGAATATAAAATGTAGTTACCTTACTGGTAGAATTCAAGAATATGATTTTGAAAATTTTCTGATGCGATCCGAAAGATATATTAGGATTATATCTCAGATAAGCTCATTTGCTAATAAGGTTTTTAATTTCCTTATTATTTCGTCGTGCCCTGTAACATAACCCAATGTTTAAATGTTTTCACAACTACATAAAATTCTTGATCATAGGTACGTCATCTTTTCCTTGTATCGTTAAACTTCTCACTAAAGAAAGCTACAGGTCAGACTTCTTGGGATAAAACAGCTCCAATGCCTATTCCACATGCTTCACACTCAACCTCAAAAAGCTCGCCAAAGTATGGTAAGGCTAGGATAGGAGTATTGCTGAGTTTTTCCTTAATTAAAGCAAAACTTTTCTCAGCTCATCATTCCAATAAAGCTTTCCCTTCTTCATGCATTATGTGACAGGGGCCATAATTGAACTGAAGTTTCTAATGAGCCTCCTGTAGAAAGTAGCTAGCCTATGGAATGATTGAACCTCACGAACATTCTTAAGGGTATGTCATTCACGAATTGCCTTCACCTTTTCTTCATCCACATGAATTCCTTCGAAACAGTTAAAGCTTATTATGTTGTAAAACAGACAAGACTCTCCTCAAATGTACTAGATGCTCCTCAATTATTTTGCTATAGACAAGGATATCATCAAAATAAACAACCACGAATTTTCCATTAAAAGGTCTAAACACTTGGTTCATGAGTCTCATAAAAGTGCTAGGGGCATTGAACAACCCAAAGAGCATGACTAGCCACTCATACGACCCCTCTTTTGTTTTAAATGCGGTTTTTCATTCATCTCCAGGTCTAATCCGTATTTGGTGATAACCACTTTTCAAGTCAAGTTTAGAGAATACCTGAGAACCACAGAATTGATCAAGCATGTCATTCAATTTGGGAATAGGAAATCGATATCTCACGGTGATTTTGTTAACGGCTCTACTGTCAACACACATTCTTTACGATCCATCCTTCTTGGGTGTCAAAAGTGCAGGAACAACATAAGGACTCATGCTTTCTCGGATCAAGCCCTTTTTCATCAATTCTTCCACTTGTTCTCTTAGAATATTAGCTTCTTTAGGGTCCATTCTATAATGAGGCAGATTAGGAAACTTAACTCCAGGTACTAGATCAATGTGATGTTGAATATCTCTCATAAAAGGCAATTCATTAGGTAATTCGGACTGGACTAGATTTGAAAACTCCTCCAAAAGCTGTTGGACCAGATTTGAATTAGCTCCATTCTCCTCTTTTCTCCTCCAATAATTGGTTCTTTAACACAAAGACATGAACCTCTCGAGTCTCCTTAACTTCCTTCTCAACATCTTGCCCACTAAGGGTCAGCAATGTCTTTCCCTTCTCTCTAAAAGTCTTTAACCTATCAAAGGTTGCATTTATGGGTAGCACGGTCACTTTCTTGCCTTTCCATTAGAATGAGACGGTGATATCTCTTCCTTTATAAGTAACATCCATGCCAAATTTCCATGACCTTCCTAGGAGTATGTGGCTTACATTCATGTCCACCACATCACAGTAAACAGTAGCCTCGTAAGACTTTCCAATAAAAATAAAAACTTGACATACTTCAGTTACTCTCAATGTTGGCCCATCAGTAAGCTAACCAACAGTGTAATGATGAGGATGTTTCTCAATAGGAAACTTCATATGATCCACCATCTTTCTTGTCACTAAATTCTCATCACTGGAATTGTCTACAATCAAGTTGCACACCTTACCATTAACAGTGTAGAAGGATCTAAAAATGCTTCTCCTTTGCTGTGACTCCTCTGTTTTAGATGAACAAAGTATCTTCCTTACGACTAGACTAACTCTGTCCTCGGCAAATTCTTCAGCAAACTCCTCATCTTCTTCTCCCTCTTCTTTAAGTTCTTCCAAATCTTCTTCACCTTCATTAAGGTGGTCTCCTTTTTCAGCAACGTTGACCATCTTTCTCTCGGGACAATTACTAGAGATATGTTCAGGCTTCTAGCATTTAGAACACATGTCTATTTTTGGTGGTGCATATGGGTTGGAACCCTTAGGAACTCCTCTACTGCTGCTGCTACCTCCTTGAAAAGGCTTCCTTTTGTCCACTCTTAGATCTTTAAGGGCATTGTCGATTTTTAATGTTTCAACTAATGCTTTCCCCTTTCTTACCACTTCATTTGGAATTGGTTAAGTTGATCTCCTAGGGTATTCAAACCTCTTAGGCGCCTTTTCCATCTTTTCAACTCTCAAGGCCAATTGGTAGGCCTCCTCTATGTTCTAAATAGTGTGCATTCCAAGCCTTTCACTTATGGATGATCTTAATCCTCTAAGATACCTTGAAACTTGCTGCATGTCAGATTCTTCAAGATTATTGCGTGCTGCCAGCCTCAAGAACTCATTATGATACTCCTCCACACTCTTAAAATCTTGGACACAACTTTGATAAAGATCAAATAAGTGCAGCTTATAATTAGGGTGTAAAAATCTAAGGAAAAGGGCTTGTTTCAATTTCCTCCAAGATCTGATTGGTAGTTTTCCGTTCCTCTCCCGATTCTTTTGAAGATTACTCCACCAAACTTTAGCACTACTTTTTAATTTATAGCCCACAATTCTTACTAGTTTATCATCTTTGACTTCCATCATCTCTTGAAAACTTTCCACCTTATCAATCTAATCAAGAAAGCCTTCAATGCTTTGATTTCCACTAAAGTAAGGGACTTCAATTATAATCTTGTAATCATCTTTACCCCTTTAGCCTCTTCTTGGTTGGTCTTGGTCTAGAATTTCTTCATCCGAACTTTCTTCCATAAGAAGCATCTGATTCTAACCGTGAGCTCTCCTATTTTCTACATCCTTGGAAGATCAGGTCTGCCAATAGGTTGGGGTTGAGGTAAACCTCTGTCTTGAGCTCCCTTAAGTACTATTCCTCCATTATTGGCTTGATTAAGGCCCAAAATGGTTAGAAGTTAATCCATAAGAGTCGCTAATCCATTAATAGCCTCCAAAACTCTGTCAAATCTCTAGTTATCACATTAATTGGCTATGTGTATGGGTTAGTCAAGACTGAAAACATCTGGTTTGACTTTTCTAGGTTTTGGGTGAATTTTTTGGGTTTT
>JANKOE010363893.1:0-13472 GCA_026284465.1 Erythroxylum citrifolium | reverse complement strand
AAAAAAAAATTTAACCCTTCAAAGTAATTCGAACTCTCAAGTTTCACGATTTTAAGCAAGAGAGTTGGGTTCCGGGAACGGGATCCAACACTATCTCAATTAATATCATACTTAGTTAATGTCAACTTAATTTAATTTATTAAGACTTAAATTTTCTCTAATCATGCTTAATTAAAAAAAATTCTGGGGCTAACATCACCAATCACAAAATTTGTGTACAAATATTAAGTACAAAAATTAAGTAAGGCATAATGTCTTTATTTATCGGTCTAACTGTTAAAATTGAACCTTCTATGGCTCTAAGCCAAAAGAGAACACATATATGCAACATACATCACTCGATTATGCATATGTAAATTTCAAAACATTATGTCATGCAATAAAAGTCATCTTTTACACTCCAAGTGCAAAGTTGTTCAAAAATGTAATTTAAGAAAATAAAACATTGTCCTTTGCACTTCAAGTGCAGGTTTGTTGAAAATAATATCATTTCTTAAAATACGTAATAAAAACATCAATTGCACTCTAAGTGCAAAGAGTTATTCAAACAATGTTGTTTATTAAATATATAAGAATACTAACATCTATTTGAGATTCAATTATACTATACATTACTCAGGTTCAAAATTCACATACAAGTCATCATGCATGTCTTGGCATGTCCTAATCTCATTTGAGAGATAAAATTTCCCTAACTAACCTCGAAAGGTGTATACTCCCGTAACTTCAACAATCCTTGGTACAAGTTTCTTGATTCAAAGCTCCCGAACATTTATACATAAAAATATGCAATATATTTACTACTAAAAAATGTATCTTATATTTATACACAATCATATAAGTGTATAAAACACAATATCACTATCTTTAAGCTATAGGATTCGACCATTAAGCTTCTTACATGGTTACTTCCCTTGCTATTCACATTAGCTTTTCTTTTGTATTTTCCAAGGTATTTAATGCCTTTAATCTAATATATACTCATTTCAAAACATAATTAAGCACATTTTTATTCAAGAACATTGGGCCATTACTCATCAATCTAAGCAAAAATTCAAGTTTATTATAAGTAAACATAAAAACCGCTTTCCAAAGCATATCTTTACGAATCCTTAAATCCTGAGCCAAGTTCACTTAGGCATTTTAACAAACACCTAATGTGCATAACTTTCAAGTCATATTTTCAAGACTTTATTATAGTAATTGATGCTCCTAAATTGTTCTATAACCAACACTTCTAAACAACAACACACATTCAATCCAATTCCCTTCATTTAAGCCATATTCATTATAATTATACAACTCGTTATATTAATCTATTTCTTCTCCATCATTTCAACCAAGCCTTATTCAATGTACATTTTTATCATTTTTCATCATCAATTCACATTATACATATATAATTAACACCATAAAATTCATTTAAACCATCAATTTCAAAAGATATTAAAAAAATTACAAACTTTCACCAAAACGAGAACATTTCGGTTTGGCTTAAGGAGACTTCTCCATGACTCATTTCATTCATCTAAATCATGTTTCATGCACATTCAAGCATGTAGAACAACATATCTTAATACCAAACTCAAAATCATAATGTAGAGAGAGATAAGACAAAATTTATCTAAACTTTCCTTTGATGATATCTTAAAATTCTTTGAAAATTTCTCAAATATAATGATAGATTTTAGTTCTTTGATCCCAAATTAACTTAGAACACCTTGATTTGGGTTGGAGAATAAAAAAGAATGGTAGAGTTTTAGTGATGGCCGAATGGGTTTTTCTTCTCCTCTCATCTCCTTTCTTTTCCTTTCTTTCAATTAAAACAAAATGTTTCTAGTCTTTAATGGTGGGGTGCACACCCATACAAAGAAGGGTATAGAATATTGACTATTCTTTGACCAAATATGGTGAAATTATCTTTTTGCCCTTATCTTTTGTGAAATTACCTCCAAACTTTTTCTAAATTTGCAATTAAGCTCAAAATTTGGGAATGACCAAAACATATGTTTTTATTTTGGTCTCAAAACTTTTTAAAATAATAATTAAGCTCCTTTAACTTTATAAAATTACGTAATGATCCTCCAAGAATTAAATATTACATTTAAGTCCTTTAACTTTTAACAATTGGCAAATAAGCCCTTATGTACATCAACTTTTCCAATTAAGCTTTCATAGTGTTCAATAAGTGTATAAATCATGTCTAATCACCTCTAAGGCATTAGAACACATTTAACTGAGCTACCATGGTCATATCTATCCAATGGACTCGGTTTTACACATTTAGAAGCTTATATGTCAGAAATATCTAAGATTTCGAATACCGATGAACTCTAAGTTCATGTAAGGGCATATAATATTATAAATCACTGACATATATACCTAAAAGGATTTAAATACATCTTTGAGCTCATATACAACCATGTATATATCAATATACAATAATATCTCCAAATACTAATATAAAAGGGCTCATAGAGTCCGGCATTACAAGTCCTCCCTTCTCAAAAGAGTTTCATCCTCGAAACTTCTAAGTCGAGGATACAAATAAATGGGGGGTATTGACGTCTCATAGTATCGTCAGACTCCCATGTCATCTCCTCGACCCTGTCGCTCTTCCAAAGAACTTTGGTCGTGGGAACCTCCTTGCTGCATAACTTCTTTATCTGCCGATCCAAAACCTGAACTAGTTTTACCTCAAAACTCAAGTCTTCTCTAAGCTCTACTGGAGGTGTCTCCAAAATATGAGATGGATCCGGTATATACTTTTTATGCATCAAGACATGGAATACATTATTGATCATATCTAAGTTCGGTGGCAATTCCAACCGATACGCCACAATCCCGCACACTTAAGGATATAGAAAGGTTCGATATATTGAGAGTTCAGGTTCTCTCGACTCTGAAATTAGATAATACCTTTCTATGATGATATTCGAAGGAAAACTATATCACTAACTGCAAACTTTAATGGTCGTCACCTCTTATCCGTGTAATTCTTTTCATGATCCTGGGCGACTTTCATCTTTTCTTTAATGACTTTTACTTTCTGAGTGGTAACTTCTATCAATTCGGCTCCTTCAACTTTGACTGTATGAACCTCATCTCAACATAGAGGTGTCCTGCGCTTTCTCCCATAAAGTGCTTCATATGGTGGTATATCGATATTTGTTTGATGACTATTATTATAAGCAAACTCTATCAAAGGTAAGTGTCGGTCCCAACTCCCTTAGAATTCCATCACACATGCTCTCAGCATGTCCTCCAGTGTCTGAATGATCCTGTAGTACTAAACTTCAGTTTAGTCCCCATAGATCCTTGGAATTTTGACCAAAATCATGAGGTGAATCTCAAATCCCTAGATGATATTATAGAAACTAATGCCCTGTGCAGCTTCACAATCTCATCGATATACAGCTTTGCTAACCTCTCCAATGAGTAGGTTGTGTGGATAGGCAGAAAATGAGTAAAATTCGTCAATCTATTTACTATAATCCAAATAGCATCGTGACCCTTCGATGTATGAGGTAGTCCAACTACAAAATTCATTATCACATGCTCCCACTTTTGTTCCGGAATAGGCAAAGACTGTAACATACCTGCTGGTTTCTGATGCCTGCCTTAATCTATTGACATGGAAGGCATCTGGTCACAAATTCCACTATATCTCTCTTCATCCTTGGCCACCAATAACTCTCTCTAAGGGTTCGATACATCTTGGTCAAAGAAGAGTCAATATTCTAGACCCTTCTTTCTTGTATGGTCGTGCACCCCAACATTAAAGACTATAAACATTTTGTTTTAATTGAAAGAAAGGAGAAGAAAAGAGAAGAGAGGAGAGGAGGCAAAGAACTCATTCGACCATCACTAAAATTCTACCATTATGTGTTATGGATTTTGAGACTACTGACCATATTTTCTTTTAGTGTGCCTTCTCCCGTGTGGTTTGGGCCAATACCCTACACCACTTCCACCTAACCAGTTTAAATTTTCCTGATCTCAACGCTATTTTACATTGGTTTAACCAGTTGCCCATGATTTTCACTAGTGATTTTCAGACCTTTTGTGTTGTCCTGTCGGTTGTTGTGTATAACATGTGGTATGAGCGCAACCTTCGCACCTTTCGTGATGAAGCTTCGGATATAGGGCGGGTTACCTCGCAGGTGATCTTACAGGCTAAGGAGGAGCTCCGCCTAAACACTGAGGGAAGGTAAATATGAATGTATTCTGGTTATTATTATTATTATTTCTTTTGCTACTACTGCAGGTTCAGGGTCTTCCCTGGGTCAATGAGGAGGAGGGGTTATTCCCTCCTATTGGTGTTGATCAAGATTCCAGGTGGTGTTTCTTCTCTTTGAGGCTATTGCTAGATGATTGTGTTTTCTGGTGGGGGTCACTGGCGGATGTAGCATTGGTTTCTGGTTGTTGTATTTTGTTGATGTCGTTGTATGCTAGGCTCTTGGTTGGTAGGGAGATTGGTATTAGGGTCTTGGATTAGTGCTGTCAGGCTGCTCGAGAGGCGTGTGCTATCTGGTTTGTGTTTGAATCTTGGGTTCTCCTTTGTGTAACCTGTGTAGGTTGTGGTCTCTAGAACATCTTTTGCTGTATATATAACTTTTCTATTTTTTATAAAAATTTTTCTGATTTACCCAAAAAAAATTCTACCATTATTTTTTATTCTCAAACTTAAATCAAGGTTTTCTAAGTTAATTTGGGATCAAGGAATTTAAATCTATCATTTGATTTGAGAAATTCTCAAAGGATTTTAAGATATCACCAAAGCAAGGTTTTGGTAAATTTTGTCTCATGTCTCTCTACATTATGATTTTGAGTCTGATGTTAAGATATGTTATTCTCCAAGCTTGAATATTCATAAAACATGGTTTAGATTAATGAAATGAGTCATTTAGAAGTCCCCTTAAGCCAAAACCGAAATGTTCTCTTTTTGGTGAAAGTTTGTGAATTTTGAATATCTTTTGAAATTGAAAGGTTAAATGAATTCTATGGTGTTAATTATATATGTATAATGTGAATTGATGATAAAAAATTATATAGAAACACATAGGCCTAGTTTATGACTCAATATATACTAGTTAGGAACCATATAGGCTTAGCCTATTAATCACTCATCGGGTGAACATAGGTTCTAGTTTTAGTTCACATAAGCAGACAGATATCACATTATAAATCAAATCTTGTCAGAAAACACATATCCTAATAAGCCAAAACAATTATGCGTGTCGCCATTAGTCGGCCAAACTAGTGTGCACACCCACCGAATCCCAGTGATGGCTCAACTTTCATCCGCTGTGAGTGCGGACTACAGTCGACAAGAGCGTCATGACCCTAGGTGATGACTTCGTCGGTGTTCAGACCCTAGGTGTGGAATCATTCGTAAGTCTCGTAGAAGGGTGTCGATACGGGGACTCTACTTTTATGTACTAGCGTCAAGGGTACAGGGGTCGCTTAATCAGTTATGCCTAGCACACGATTGGTCAATCATTTCCTCACCAATAGCAAAAATCATATATAAAAATTAAGTATAAAAATCAAGTAAGGCACCATGCCTCTATTTATCGGTCCAACCGATAAAATGAAACCGTGCCATGACTTTAAGCCAAAAGAGAATAAATACACACATCATACATGACTCGATTATAAATAAATAAATTTGAAAACATTATTTCATGCAATAAAAGTCATCTTTTGCACTCTAAGTGCAAACTTGTTCAAAAATGTAGTTTCATAAATTAAAACATTGTCCTTTGCACTTCAAGTACAGGGTTGTTAAAAACAATATTATTTCTGAAAATATGTAATAAAAACATCAGTTTCAAAACTTTGTCGTTTATTAAATACACAAGTATACTAGCATCTACTTGAGATTCAGTTCTACTATGCATTATCTAGGTTCAAAATTTACATAAAAGTCATCACGCATCTCTTACAATGTTCTAATCCCATTTGAGAAATATGGTTTCCCAAACTCACCTCAAAAGAAGGTGTACACTTTCTTAGCTTCAACAATCCTCGATATGGGCTCCTTGATTCATAGCTCCCGGGCTTTTATACATAAAAAATATCAATGTGTTTACTACTCAAACATATATGTCATATTTATACATCATCACATAAGTGTATAAAACACAATATCACTTTCCTTAAGCTATATAATTCGACCATTAAGCTTCTCACATGGTTACTTCCTTACTATTCACATTAGCTTTTCTTTTGCATTTTCTAAGGCATGTAATGCCTTTACATACTCATTTCAAAACATAATTAAGCACATTTTTATCCAAGCACCTTAGGCCATTATTTGTCAATCTAAGCAACAATTCAGGTTTACTTTAAGTAAACATGAAAGTCGCTTTCAATGTATATCATTACGAATCCTTAAATCCTAAGCCAAGTTCACTTAGACATTTTATCAAATACCTAATGTGTATGACTTTCAAGTCATATTTTCAAGGCTTTATAATGGTAATTCATGCTCCTATCTTGTTTTATAACAAATGCTTCCAATCAACAATACATTTTACTACTCCATTCAATCTAATTCCCTTCATTTAAGCCATATTAATCAAAATTATACAACTCATCACATTAATCTATTCCTTCTTTCATCATTTCGACCAAGCCCATCCAACATACTTCTTCTTCATTTTTCATCATCAATTCATATTATACATGTACAATTAATACCATAGAATTCAATTTGACCATTAATTTCAAAAGATATTCAAAAATTCACAAACTTTCACCAAAAGGGAACATTTCAGTTTTGGCTTAAAGAACCATCTCCATGACACATTTCATTAATCTAAACCATGTTTCACGCATAATCAAGCATGGAGAACAACATATCTTAACACCAAACTCAAAATCCTAATGTAGAGAGAGATGAGACCAAAATTTACCTAAACTTTCCTTTGATGATATCTTCAAATCCTTTGAGAATTTCTCAAATCTAATGATAGATTTGAGTTCTTTGACCCCAAATTAGCTTAGAAAACTTTGAGTTGGGCTGGAGAATCAAAACAAAGAGTAGGGTTTAGTGAATAGCGGAAAATTGGTCTTCTCCTCCTCTCTTTTCCTCTCTTCTCCTTTCTTTTAATTAAAACATGGTTTAAGTCTTTAGTAATGGGATGCAGGACCATGAATGAAGAAGGGTCTAGATTATTGACTCTTTTTTTATCAAAATATGATGAAATTACCTTTTTTCCCTTAATTTATGTGAAATTATCATTTTACCCTCCAAACTTTTCCTAAATTTCTAATTAAGCTCAAAATTTGGGAATCACCAAAACTTTTTTTTTATTTTGGTCCTCAAACTTTTGAGAATAATAATTAAGGCCCTTAACTTTATAAAATTACATATTGGTCCTCTAAGAATTGAAAAATTACCTTTAAGTTCTTTGACTTTTAACAATTGGCAAATAAGCCCTTATGTACATTAATCTTTCCAATTGAGCTTTCGAAGTAGCTAATAAGTCTATAAATCATGTCTAATCACCCTTAAGGCATTAGAACACATTTAACTCAACCACCATGGTCATTTCTATCTAATGGACTCGGTTTTACACACTTAGAAGCGTATATGTCAGAAATCTCCATGATTTCGCATACCGATTAACTCTAAGTTCCTGTAAGATCATATAACATTATAAATCGCTGACATATATAACTAAAAGGATTTAGATACATCTTAGAACTCGTATACAACTATGTATATATCAATATATAGTAGTATCTCCAAGTACAGAACAATACAAAAGGGCTCAGAGAGTTCGGTGTTATAGCTGAGGACATTAGTCGTCCCCTGGAGCTGTTAGATCCCCCTCTCACTGTAGTCACTCTTCTTAGAGAACAAGTGGGTTGTGATGAAGTATATACGGCCTGTGAAATAAAGATAGGTGATGTTATGCTAGAGGCAACTCTTATTCCCCTCAATCTCCAAGATTTCAAGGTGATATTGGAGATTGACTAGTTAGAGAGGTATCGCTCAGGGTTGATTGTTTTAAGAAAGAAGTGGAGTTTGACCCTCACGGTGGAGTCCTAATTAAATTTACTAGTGACTGAAAAATATTCTTGAGTTGTTTGATAACAGTGATCAAAGCTAAGAGGTTGATTCGTTTGTGAGTTCCCCGATGTATTTCGGAGGAGTTACCTGGATTGCCACCTGATCGGGAGTTTGATTTTACTATTGACTTGGTCCCGGGGACGACACCAATATCTATACAATTGTATTGCATTGCACTGGCAGATTGAAAGAGTTGAAGATTCAATTGCAAGAATTATTGGACAAGGGCTTCATCAGACCAAGTCATTCACTGTGGGGAGTACCAGTGTTGTTTGTCAAAAAGAAGGATGGGACCCTCCGCTTATGTGTTGATTATTGGCAGTTAAATAGGGTTACCATCAAGAATAAATATACACTCCCTAGAGTCGATGACTTGTTTAATTAGTTAAGAGGAGCTATAGTATTATCAAAAATAGACATGAGGTCTAGGTACTATCAGTTGAAGATTAATGAGAATGATGTGCACAAGACTGCTTTCTAGACGAGGTATAGACATTATGAATTTATGGTGATGTCGTTTGGATTGACAAATGCACCTGCAACATTTATGGATTTCATGAATCCTTATTTAGATCAGTTTATCATATTTTTCATTGATGACCTTTTGATTTATTCTAAGGATGGAGAGGAGCATGCTAGACATCTCCAGATTGTATTACAAATACTTCGTGAAAGACAGTTATATGTGAAGTACTCAAAGTGTGAATTTTGGCTGAGGGAGATAGGATTCCTTAGGCATGTGTTATTAGGGGAAGGTATTTTTGTGGACTCGAAGAAAGTGGAAGTTATACTTGAGTGGGAATAGCCTAAGAATGTGACAGAAGTCTGCACCTTTCTGGGGTTAACTGATTATTATTAGAGATTTGTTGAGGGTTTCTCAGTACTTGCAGCCCCTTTGTCGAGGCTTACCTGAAAGGGGATAAAATTTCAGTGGGATGACAAATATAAGGCGAGTTTTTAGGAGCTGAAGAGGCAATTGACTTCTGCGCCAGTGCTCGCTTTACTTACCCAGGGGGTTAGGTATGAGGTGTACAGTGATGTAAGTCACCAAGGACTTGGCTGTGTACTTATGCAGGTCAGGCAAGTGATTACGTATGCTTCTAGACAACAGAAGAAGCACGAGTTAAAATATGCTACACATTATTTAGAGCTCGTAGTGGTAATGTTGGCACTTAAGATTTGGAGACACTATCTTTATAGAGAGATTTGTTGTATATACACCGACCATAAGAGTCTGAAGTACCTAATGACATAGAAGTAGCTAAACCTCAGACAAAGGAGATGGTTGGAATTGATTAAGGATTATGACTTAATGATTGAATATCACCCCAGAAAAGCAAATGTAATAGTCGATGCACCAAGTTGTAAATCCTGTTCGGAAGTAACTGTTAGGCAAAATCCTTATATGATACATTTGATGAGTGCGCGGAGCCTTGGGGTTGGACTCTCAGTGGCAGAGGATGACGGAATACTGGTAGCACAGTTTGAAGTTTGGCTGATATTATTTGATGAGATCAGGAGATCACAGGTCAACGATCTCGAGTTAAGAGTCATTTAGGAGAAATTGTCATTTGAAGAGAGTGAGGGGCTCCGACTGAGAGAAAACGAGTTGTTAGTCTTTAGAGATAGAGTCTGTGTGTCGGATGACGCGAGCTATCTTGGAAGAAGCTCACAGTTCGGCTTATGCTATACATCCTAGTAGCACCAAGATGTATCAAACTCTTAGAGAGAGTTATTGGTGGCCAAGGATGAAGAGAGAGATAGCGAAATTTGTGGCTAGATGCCTTCCCTGTCAACAAATTAAGGCAGAGCATTAGAAACTAGCAGGTATGTTACAGTCTTTACGTATTCCTTAATGGAAGTGAGAGCATGTGACAATAGATTTTGTAGTTGGACTACCTCATATATCGAAGGGTCACAATGCTATTTAGGTTATAGTGGATAGATTGATGACGTTTGCTTATTTTCTGCCTATCCACACAACCTACTCATTGGAGAGGTTGGAGAGGTTGGCAAAACTGTATATCAATGAGATTACGAAGTTGCACGAGTTGCCAGTTTCTATAATGTCAGATAGGGATCCGAAATTCACCTCATGATTTTGGTCAAAATTTCAGGGATTTTTGGTGACTAAACTGATGTTTAGTATTGCCTTCTACCCCCAGACTGATGGTCAGTTTGGGAGCACCATTCAGACACTGAAGGACATTCTAAGAGCATGTGTAATAGAATTCTAAAAGAGTTGGGACCGGCGCTTACCTTTGATAGAGTTTGCTTATAACAATAGTTATCAGACAAGTATCGATATGCTACCATATGAAGCACTTTATGGGAGAAAGTGCAGAACACCTCTATGTTAGGATGAGGTCAGTATAGCCAAAGTCGAAGGAGCCGAATTGATAGAAGTTACCACTCAGAAAGTAAAAGTCATTCGAGAGAAGATAAAAGTCGCCCAGGATCTTCAAAAGAGTTACACAAATAAGAGGCAATGATCATTAGAGTTTACAGTTGGTGATATGGTTTTCCTTCGGATATCACCATGGAAAGGTTTTATCCGATTTCAGAGCCGAGGGAAGTTGAACCCTCGATATATCAGACCTTTCCGTATCCTTGAGCGTGTCAGGACTGTGGCATATCGGTTGGAAATGCCATCGGACTTGGATAAGATCTATAATATGTTCCATGTCTCGATGCTTAAAAAGTATATACCGGATCCATCTCATATTTTGGAGACACCTCCAGTAGAGCTGAGAGAAGACCTAAGTTTTAAGGTAAAATCAGTCCAGACTTTGGATGGGCAGATAAAGAAGTTGCACAACAAGGAGGTTCCTACGATCAAAGTTCTTTGGAAGAGAGACAGTGTCGAGGAGATGACATAGAAGCCTGATGATACTATGAGACATCAATACACCCATTTATTTGTATCCTCGACTTAGGAGTTTCGAGGATGAAACTCTTTTGAGGGGGGAGGACTTATAATGTCGGACTCTATGAGCCTTTTTGTATTGATCTATACTTGTAGATACTACTGTATATAGATATATACATAGTTGTATATGAGCTCAAAGATGTATTTAAATCCTTTTGGATATATATGTCATTAATTTATAATGTTATATGCCCTTACATGAACTTAGAGTTCATCGATATGCGAAATCTTAGATATTTCTGACATATAAGCTTCTAAATGTGTAAAACCGAGTCTATTGGATAGATATGACCATGGTGGCCGAGTTAAATGTGTTCTAATGCCTTAGAGGTTATTAGACATGATTTATACACTTATTGAACACTTAGAAAGCTTAATTGGAAAAGTTGATGTACATAAGGACTTATTTGCCAATTGTTAAAAGTTAAAGGACTTAAATGTAATTTTTAATTCTTGGAGGATCATTATGTAATTTTATAAAGTTAAGGGGCTTAATTATTATTTTAAAAAATTCAAAGACTAAAATAAAAGTTTTGGTCATTCCCAAATTTTGGGCTTAATTGCAAATTTAGGAAAAGTTTGGAGGGTATAATGGTAATTTCAAATAAGCTAAGGACAAAAGGATAATTTCACCATATTTAGTCAAAGAAGAGTCAATATTCTAGACCCTTCTTCCTTGTATGGGCGTGTACCTCACCATTAAAGACTAGAAACATTTTGTTTTAATTGAAAGAAATGAGAAGAAAGGAGAAGAGAGGAGGAGAAGAACCAATTCAGCCATAACTAAAATTCTACCATTTTGATTCTCCAGCCCAAATCAAGGTGTTCTAAGTTAATTTGAGATCAAGGAACTCAAATCTAATGATAGATTTGAGACATTCTCAAAGGATTTTAAGATATCACCAAAGGAAAGTTTAGGTAAATTTTGTCTCATCTCTCTCTATATTATGATTTTGAGTTTCATGTTAGGATATGTTGTTCTCCATGCTTGAATATGCATAAAACATAGTTTAGATGAATGAAATGAGTCATGGAGAAGTCCCCTTAAGCCAAAACTGAAATGTTCTCTTTTGGTGAAAGTTTGTGAATTTTGAATGTCTTTTGAAATTGATGGTTTAAATGAATTCTATGGTGTTAATTGTATATGTATAATGTGAATTGATGATTAAAAATGAAGAAGATGTATATTGAATAAGGCTTGGTAGAAATAATAGGAGAAGAAATGGACTAATGTAATGAGTTGTATAATTATGATGAATATGACTTAAATGAAGGGAATTTGATTGAATGGAGTGGTGAAATGTATTGTTGTTTGTAAGTGTTGGTTATATAACAAGATAGTAGCATGAATTACTATGATAAAGTGTTGAAAATATGACTTATAAGTCATGCATATTAGGTGTTTGATAAAATCCCTAAGTGAACCTGGCTTAGGATTTAAGGATTCGTAATGATGTGTATTGGAAAGCGGCTTTCATCTTTACTTAGAGTAAACTTGAATTTTTTCTTAGATTGATGAATAATGGCCCAATGTGCTTAGATAAAAATGTGCTTAATTATGTTTTGAAATAAGTATTGGATTAAAGGCATTAAACGCCTTGGAAAATGCAAAAGAAAAGCTAATATGAATAGTAAGGGAAGTAACCATGTGAGAAGTTTAATGGTCGAATCCTATAGCTTAAAGATAGTGATATTGTGTTTTATACACTTATGTGATGGTGTATAGATATAAGATACATGTTTGAGTAGTAAATGCATTGTATATTTTTATGTATAAAGGCTCGGGAACTGTGAGCTTGTGCCAAGGATTGTTGAAGTCAAAGGAGTATACATCTTCTTTTGAGGTGAGTTGGGGAAACCATATCTCTCAAATGAGATTAAGACATCCCAAGACATGCATTATTAGCCCCGAATTTTTTTTTAAATTTTAGCATGATTAGATTGATGATTATTGAATTAAATTAGCATTAAATTATTATGTGACATTAAATGAGTTAGATAGCATGAATTAAAAAGAATTAATGAGTTAGGTGTTAGAGTTAATGACATTTAATGTGTTAGTTGAATTAAATGTGTTAGATATGTTGGTTGGGCTTGAGTAAAGATTTGGGCCTAATGAGTTATATGGCCCAATGAGTTATAAAGAAGAGAAGAGAAGATAAAGAAATGGGCTTAAGTTGTTAGTAGAAAGTATAAGGAGAAGGAATTAAATGAAGAAACCAAGTGGGCTTGGGCCAAATGGGTTAAGTTATGTTAGTAGAATTTATAAGAGAAGAAATAAATGAGTAGTAGAGAGGAAAAGGAGACTTACGAAAATTTAGAGAGAAAAGAAGGGAGAAGTCGTAAACATGGAGGAAAGGAGAAGAGAAGAAGAAAACTAGTAGGGTTTGATTTTCCAAGAGTTTGAGAAGTGGTTTGAAGAAAGTTTAAGAAGAAAAAGTGTGGAGGAGGAGCTAAGCT
>JANKOE010363883.1:0-13474 GCA_026284465.1 Erythroxylum citrifolium | reverse complement strand
GACCCTGAGTCCCTCGACCGGCTTCTGCATGTGGATCAGAACCTGGTGGCAGTAGACGACGTCGAAGGCGGCATCGGCTATGTCGCCGGGGAGGGCGAGGATGTCGCCCACCCGGAAGTTCACGTTGGCGGCGCCCTTCTGTGTGGCAAGCGACTGCGCATGCTCGATCACCGCGGCGCCGGAGTCGACGCCCTGGAAGCGGGCATGTGGGTAGCGCAGCGCGAGGTCGGTTGTGATGCTTCCCGGACCACAGCCTGGGCAAACATTCGGGTCAGTCGTATTAAAACAGAGCTGATATGTGATTCTTGTGCATTCGCAGTACCGATTCGAGCTGCTGGTCGCCCGCTACAAACAAAAGAGAGATTTGTATACTTGGAGATGAATTTAAACAAGCTAATCGCATATTGCATATGATAATCTCAGCCTTCATCTTACAAGTTCGCTGTTCGAACGCACAAGGAGTTACGATTGCTTAGATGAAGAGGGTCGCATACCGACATCTAGGAAGCTGAAGCCGGACGGCAGCTTGTCGAGATAGGGGAGCAAGAAGGCAGCGCTATCGTCGGCGGTGCGAGCCGCGTGCCGGTTGACGGCGGACTTGTGCTGACCCTGCGTGTAGTTGACCTGCTCTGGTTGCTGAGACATGGCTTCCTCGATGACACAACGTTGATACACTCAGCTCCTCTGGTTCGCGCTAGATCCAGGTCCAAGATGGGCAAGGCGTGATGTAAACGTTGGATCACACAGCAGCAAGAGGCCAATAACGCGAGATCGATTTGCCATCATCCAACGTACGTCAGACGCGTGCGGGGCACAAGCATCTTGGGAGCCAGCTCCACCACCGCGACGCGCTCTGTCCTGCGTGAATGTCTTCGAGTCGCGTCTGTCCTACCATCCTGAGTCTCGCGAACAGATGAGAAGGCGGCTTGACCCTCGAAGGTGAGGTCTTGGCAGCCGTATGCGATGAAGCGAGCTGCCTTGTTCCAAGGGGGTGATCACAGCCTTGGACCCTCAAGGTCTCATGTTTGCCTCCGTGCTCGAATCTTTCTCTGCCGTCACGATAATCGGCGGACTCGCGTCTCTTCTATGACGCGCTGCTAAGAACCGTCCGCACCAGCACGGCCCAACGACGCAGCTCTCACATGTCCCATGCGCTTACCAGGCGAACTTGCTGAATGTTGTGATGTAATTATCATGTAGCTGTGATTTAGCGAAATACTGGCGGCAGACCGGGTGCTCCCATGTAGGTGTGCACGAATGGTAGAGCGTGGTTTTGTCATCGCATCGGTCAGGATATGACTATTGTATTTAGTCTGTCCCTTCTTCATCTTAGTTCCAGCAGACGAGTGGTCTTCTCACGGTCTTTGAGACAGTTTTACAAGCGGGAATCAGTCCGAAACTCACACTCCGCAAACATGGCGCAGATCGTTGAGAGCATCAAGTCGACCGTTGCTCAGAATCTGGGTGGAACCCACAACATTGCCGGCGACAAGAACTTCACTCTTGATCAAGTGCCGGATCTGAGCGGCAAAGTGGCCGTCGTGACAGGAGGTAAGTTGTTGGACTGTGCATGAAACGGACCTCCAACTGTAGTGCTGATTGTATCGCCTCAGGATCTCAGGGTATCGGCTATGGCTCTACACACACACTTCTGTCACATAACATTAAGCACGTCTACATCCTTTCCACATCGCAAGAAGCCGTCGACGGCGCCACAGATGCCGTCCGAGCCGAGTTAGGCGAGGACGCCGCCAAACGCGTGACCTGGCTTCGCTGCGACCTGTCCAACTGGCCTGAAGTCGCGCAGACGGCGAAGAAGATCGCCGACTCCACCGACCGACTCGACATCTTGATCAACAACGCGGCGCGCGGCATCATGACCGCCCAGATCGCGGACAACGGCGTGGACCTGCACATGGCGTCCAACCACATGGGCCATACTATCCTGACCTCGCATCTGATGGAGCTTCTGAAGCGCACCGCCTCGCCCTCCAACCCAGTACGCATCGTCAATGTCTCCTCCAACGCACACCAGATGTCGCCCAAGGACACCAAAGTCGCCTCCCTCGACGAGTTGAACGAGGACCTGGGACCGAACCCGCAGTATGGCCGCAGCAAGCTGGCCAACCTGTTATACGCCAAGTGGCTCAACAGGCACGTCACGCAGAAGGGCCACCCCAATCTGCTGGCCAACGCCATCCACCCGGGCATCGTCGACACCAAGGCCACCCGTGAGGACATCCACGAGCCGTACCCGCTGGGAGGGTACGGAATGAGCATCGCCTCCAAGCCCTTCCAGAAGGACCAGTTCGAAGGCTGCGTGAGTTCCATGTATGCCGCTACCGTCACCACAGGAAGTGGACAGTACATCTGCCCGCCGGCATGGCCGGAGCAGGGTAGTGAACTGGCCAATGACGAGCAGCTGGGCGAGCAGCTGATGACGCTGACTAAGGAGATCGTGAGGAGTAAGACCAAGCCACAGAGCGAGGACAAGGGCTGCCCGTTCAAGATGGACTGAAGATTAGGTTTTCAAGGTACTCATGAGGTGACCACTCATGTGGCATGAAAACATGAAGTCATATTCTTCCCACTGCTCTTGTTGCATTGTACTTTACTTGCGTGACACTCCCGTAGAGCGTGTACGAGCGCTATCAGAACTTAGTATGCCAAGAATAGGTCCTCTTGGCTCTTCGACAGAGCGCACGATTACATTTTTGAATTGGGCGAGTCGGTAAGGACCTTGCTATCGGTCTTCAGGAATGGTCAGCGATGGGAGAATCATGCCAAGAATGGAGAGAAGAATGTTCGACAGCGGACCTTCTACTCAGCCCCGGTATCATGGCACAGCAAATTCTTCAAGACCTTGCCGGTACAGAAGAAAATGCTTCCGTGCGGCAGACCACGAGGCGCGAGACGCGAGGCGCGAAGGGTGCAGGGGACTTTTCACTGTAGATCGCGGAGACGCCGACCCAGCGGGCCAGTGGAGACGCTAGCACCGCAGCGCGCGTGTCCGAACGAGCCGCTGCTGAGCCGCAAAGTCCCTTGGTTCCTAATCTTAAGTGTTGGAATTCGTGATTCATACTTAACGTCGGTCTACAGCCATCTGTCATGTTCCGGTTCCATTTCAAGCACTCTCTTCGAGCCTAGAACTTTGGTAGCTCGCTTGGGCGTACATCTTGCCGGAACGGCGCAGTCTTTGCATGTTTCATACGTATCTCAACTCCCTTCTTATCTCTGTACCTCTGTACCTGCGCATTCCGGCGCCATATCCCACAACATGTCCTCTCTACTCTCCGTTGTCTCGCCTCTGATCCCCACCTCCCTCGTCACATCCCACCCCTGGCTTGCCGTCGTCATCGCCATCGTCGTCCCCTGCACCCTGACCTCCCTGTCCGTCCTGTACACTCACCCAAACTCCCCCGTGCGGCTCCTCGTGGTCCTGCTCACGGGCTACCTGTCATACCTGCGCTGGCTGGCCGGGCCGCACCTCGCGCTCCCGTCGTCCCTGCCCGTGTCCAAGATCTGGATGATCAACGCCGCCGGCACCTCGTACCAGCTGGCGCTTCATCTATCCGTCCTGCTGCTTCTGGTCCGGCCGTCGCGGGCCGCGATCTCTGGCAGCTTCGGTAAGGGCCTGTCGCTGGCGCACAGCGTCCGCGGCATTGGGACGAAGTGGGAGGTCAAGAACGTGCCGAAGTTTCCCGGCGGCACCGCGGCGAACCCGGTGCCGTCGCGCGCGAGGTTCCTGGCCCGTCAGGTCGCGGTCGTGGTGTGGGCGGTGCTGTTCCTCGACGCGCTGTGGGCGGTGGCGGCGGCGACGCCGAGGGAGGAACAGGCGAAGATGTTCGGGGATGGGCCAGGGCTTGAGTGGGATTGGACGCCGTGGAGGCAGACGAGGGAGCAGATCGTCGGACGCGTGGTGGCCGTGGCGTTCTCGTGGTTCTTCTGCGCGCGTGCGTTCATTGCCATGGGATACAACTTCGCTTCGATTTTGTTTGTGGGGCTGGGCATCTCTGATGTGCGCAGCTGGCCGCCGCTTTTTGGGTCATACAAGGAAGCTTACACGATCAGAGGCGTGTGGGGGTGAGTGAAATGGCAATGATACTACATTCGTCGTGGGATACACTGACTCTTCTTCCTCTTCAGGAGCTACTGGCATCAGATGCTGCGCTGGGACTACACCACTATTGCAACCTTTGTCACCCGAGATGTCCTTCACCTACCCAAGCCCTCTCTCGTCGAGCGATACACGCACATAATGCTTGTCTTCGGTCTTTCGGCCGTGTACCATACTGCCCTTGATGCGATGCTTGGGATCCCGTTGAACGAGTCCGGCGCGCCGTTTTTCTTCTCCGTCTTCCCACTTGCCATCATGCTTGAGGATGGCGTCCAGGCACTTTGGCGCCGCATCGCTGGAGATGAAGAGAACAAGTCTGTCCAGAAGTCGCCATACTGGCGCAAGGCAGTTGGGTTCATTTGGGTTTTCGGCTTCTTCTGGGCAGTGCTGCCAGCATATTCATACACCTTCTCCAGGGCCGATGCAAGTCAGACCTGGATGGTGCCGTTTAGTGTGATCCAAGGCAGATTTGACCCCGGTCAGACACTTGGAGCTCTACTCGTGGTGGGCGCCGTGCTAGCCTACTTTCTCGGGGCCGAGATCTGACAATTTCGCATGAGACTGGACCCTTTCTCTGTGTTCGATACAAGAGTCCTCGGGCATACTTGGCGCTCTGAGAGGCACGAATCCTCTAAATGAGCGGAGCTGAACGTAAAGTCTCGCGCCCTGTCTCGCACTAAGCGTGCTTGAGAGGCAGAGGCAAGCCAAGAGATATTTCAAACTCCAGCCACATGTCTTGTGCCTTTGAAACTCTTATACTGCACGTTGTGTCCCAGATTTTTGGTTGTGGTGAGTCAATTACGCGAAGAACGCGTAATTCTCGGCTCAAATTGGTCTGCGAGCACCAGATGTCTGACAGTGTCCATTCCTCTGGCGCAGCTCTAATTCGCTAGAGGCTGTGCGCCCGGTGGTGATGTGATGCACTATGAGATTCGCAATGATTGTATGTCCATTGGGTCGCGGATGGAAAACTCGACCGTAGGTGTCAGGTACTATGTTTGTCGAATAGCCCCGGAGCATTTGGTCCTCAGTAGCTTTGACCTCCTGGACATCGACGTTGGAGCTGCCGATGTTCATGAGACTAACGACAGCCTTCGGAGTAGATTCGTTGCGAAGAGCTTGCCGATAGAAATCGTTTATCTTGCCCATGAAAGTTCCGTGCATGACCAATTCAGGGGTAACCTGCAAGCTTGCAGGGGCTTCTTGTCGGACGCGACCGTCGGTGGGTGGCTCTTTGTCATCAGTGTCCCATTCGTAGAAGAGTAAGCCATCGCGGTTGCCATTGGTCTCAGGGTGAGAGGCTTCGCAAAAACGGCCGGTCATCTCGACGACGTACTTATCGTAGTCGATGAAGGTGACGCTTGGCCCAGCTCTCTTCACAGCGTCTCGTAGCACGTTGTTCATACTTCGTACCAAAGCATTCATACGTACGCGTTTGTCCTTGGTGAGATACTCCTTCTCGGCGTATTCCCACATGAATGCCCAAGTGATGTTGTCGCATTGCCGATCCTCTTGACCGAAGAACTGGGCATAGCCGACGTAGTAGATACGCCCGTCCGGCTTGAGCTTCCGCTTTGCCGCCGATATGAGCTTGTCCAGCTTCGTGTGAAAGACAGACGAGTCGATCACATCCTGGGCTTTCTGTAGTTGCTCGCCACATAGTGAGGTGTTGTAACCCGCACCAGAGTACCACTGGAACACACACTCGTTCAGAATATTGGAAAGATGAGCATCGTTCCCACCGCTGGTGACCGTGATGACATCCTGCGACGAATTCTTCAGGCTGTGCACTTGCTCGATAATCTCATCGGTCGTCGCTCCTGAGCAGGGCCGGTAGGTGAAGTTTCGGTTCGCAGGATCTCCCAGGCGGGCGTCGAGATTGAGCTGCGTAGGGAAGGAAGCGTCGTGGCGAGAGCAGAAGTAGTCGCCCCAGCCGCCATGCTTGTCTCCGGCGCTGCGACTTGTGAGCTGCCCGTACAAGAGTAGTGAAGTAGTATTGCTTGAAACTTACCCTATCCCAGCAGAATATGAGTCTCCCACAGACGCGTAGTTCTTGATCAGCGGCGGGCGCGCGGTTTGGTGGCCTTCTCGAGACAGACCTTGCTTGAGCAAAGTTGGCGGCGCATCACAGTCAGCCGGAAGACCGACCAAAGATGCTGTACAGACGCTGAACAAGGAGAGAAGAAGAGGGGCGAGTGCGTACATGACTCGATGGGAAGGAAGGCTGAGAAGCTGTACGGGTGGCTGGGTTCCCGCGGGGCAGTAATGAAGCGGATCGATGCAGCAGCAGAGAGTCGCGAATAACTGAAAGTGAGCTCTTGGCTATAGTGTACTGGCAGTGAGCCAACAGTCGCACACTCGCGCTTCTCGTGCTTTGGACATGTGTGGTGTTGAAGGTGGGAACAGTCATGCGGCCAGGCTGTGCCGAACGCGGCTCTGCATGATGGCGAGGATGACGAATGCCGCACGGGAAAGGCGGTGCCTTCCGCTGTTGCCTGAATTGACTATCGACGAAAAGGCTACGGCCGCCACATCAAGGCGGGCCGGTATTCTCAACTAGAGAATTTGCCTTTTGAAGCAACAAATCTAGATTTCTCCCAGCAACCGAAGAATGGTCTTTCAGCACAATGCTTGAATGTCAGCTTTGTTCTCAAGAAGCGGCGCGCATTGCAGATCTCAAAGCAGGTCCCGCCTGAACGACCACGGATGAGCACGCCTCTTGAATTTGCGCACATCACACCTGTGCGAAAGAGGACGTACATGAGAGCTTGCAAACTCATAAGACGGCACACGACTGGGTTTCACCTGTTAATGGAAACCAATGTGCACGGCGAATCGTCTTTCAATTATCTACCATACGCGTATCTACCTAAACGTTGATATAATTGCTCGCTTCTTATATCAGACTATTGGTGTCTCCATACCTGCATATGGCACTAGCTCACTAGAGACCTCTGCATCCCATCCGTGAGGCGTCTAACACATCTTTTTAAACCCCTTATTTGAACAAATATTTGGGAGTATCCAGCTCTGCATACGGCATCCACAATACGGGCAGCCACAACAAGACCCCATCTCGACGCCCAAGAGGGCCGTTTCTGAAGTTCTCTTTGTTCTCCATTTCTTTCCTGAGCGAAGGAGATGCAAAAATTGGCTGTACAGCTGTCGCTCTTCATAAAAGTCGACCGGATAGGTGCTTGAAGGTATTAGATGCGCAAGGGGTGAATAGTGCCAGGATAGAGAGCAAACGTGCAAGTTCGATCATTTTAAACGATCCATCATGAATTCATGTGAGCTAAAGGCAGCTCGTCGTGTTCTGGCCATTGACTCAAGGGAGCACAGGTCTCAAGAGACCGGAGGCCGTATTAGAAGCACCCATAGAGCGGTAGCTGACACGAAAGACTTGGAGAATGGCTGGCATAAATTAGGGCTTACCGCTGTTGCTCCAGAGTTGCGAGTAAGATTGAGGTTATATTGACTGGAAATGCAAGGCGTAGAGAGATAGAACGCAAGCCGGTGGGTACTTGCTCAAGGGACGTTGGACACAATCCATTTCCCGCAGCAAGGCTGCCCACTGAAAAGGTAATTGGGTCAGGCACTGTTTTTCGTGGGCAGCGTTTCAACACCTCTTGACAGGATAATCCAAGCTCGCTCATAAGTCGAAATGTGGAGCATGCCTTCATATGACTGGCTAGAATAAGACGATTGACTGGGAACAAATCGCCTTCAGCTCAACGATCAAGAAATCGAAATGGAGATAGTGATCCGAGTCTGACTCGACTACGCTCTTTCTGCCAATAGGTCTGACTGTGACAATAGAAGATTCACCTCGCTGTGATTAGTAATGGCCTGAGCAGGTTCGAATTCCCCGCCACGATCCTCGCAAGGAAGGCCACACATGACAACACATCAGACATCATAGTATTGCAGGTGGAGAGGATAGCGTACACTGTCAATTCACAATATCGTACAGACACAAGGCCGAGCACATCAACGATGGCCCGTTCACGCGGCGAACAGCTTCTTGTTCTTCTCCGCCCACTCCTCGAAAGTCGTAGCCTTCCTACCAGAGTACTTCTCGACATTCTTCAGCTCCTCGTCCGAGACCGGACTTCCCAGGAGGTTGTTGGGCTTACCGGCAAATTCGGCCACCTCTAGCTGATGGCTGACAATGTACTTGGCTGCAACTGGTGGCATGCCCCAGTCCTCCGTGAACATCTTGTACGCTTCGTCTCCGCTGGCCTCCGTGATCCTGACTTCCTTGCCGAGCGTGCGGGCCAAGATCTTGACAATCTCCTCATTGCTGTTCAGTCGTGGGCCATACAAAAACGGCGTCCTGTTTCCGTCCTTAGGTGGACCCTCCACGAGGGCCTTGCCCGCCACGACTCCGATGTCCTCGGGCACAATCGTGTCCAACGTGGCTTTCGGCACGAAAACCTTGACATCACCCGCCGCAAGGCCGGATTTGTACTGGGTGGTGTTGCTGGCGAAACTGCCCGGGCGCAGCGCGACGAACCCCTCGCGCCCAAAGACCTCGGTCAGGGCGATCTCACCCTGCGCGTGAACGTAGGGAATCAGCTGCTCCGGCTTGAACGAGTCCAGCGGCTTGTTTCCGACCGTGAAACTGCTGAGGAAGACGACGAGCTCAATACCGCCCCGCTTCAGCGCCTCGAAGGTGCCCTTCATGTGGTCTTTGGCGGTAAACATCAGGTACACGAATGCGTGTTTCGCCCCTGTCGACTTCACTGCCTCGTAGACCGTGTCCGGTGCCGACAAGTCCGCCGTCACGCGTGAGAAATTGCCCGGCACACCCTCGAGCGACGGGATGGCCTTCGACGTGTCGCGCATCGCGAGCACCACTTCGGCGCCCAGGGAGGCGGCGGTCGCAGCGGCAGAGGAGCCGACCGCGCCAGTGGCACCAAAGACGATGACTTTGTTGGCGACCATATTTGTTTTGTCGTGGAAATCTCGAGCGAGATTGTAAACTTGGTATGTCTCAAATTGATAGATTCCGATGTTTCTCGCGATGTTGCTGCGATGGAACAGCCCTGAAGAAACTCATTCTCAGATGCTTCTTATACAATCTCCATTCCACCTTGCGATCAACATTCTGCAGTGAAGATCATGCAGGCAGATACCGCACGTGGCGCACCCTTCATCGCTGTCCGAGAAGAAAATGCTAACCATTGTCCGGCATCCAGAAGGCATAAGTTCTGCAGCGGCCAGGCAGCATCGTATCGCAGCTTTCCCAAGCCAGGGATTTTGCGTAGACTTACGTACAGACGCCGCAATCTCGAGGGGTCCAAAATTGAAATCTTCTTCAGTCGGGGCCGAGTGGATGCTAAAGTCCGCTCCGGTACGCCGAACTCCCGCCGACGATACGTCGCTGGTGGTGCAGCAAGTGCAGGACTGGATGACGGCGTCACGGAAATACATCCTAGTCCGCAAGCCGCGTTGAAACTGATTCCGATTAGCTGATTCCTGACTGCCTGAGGAACCGGACAAATACCGGGCGGCGATCAGTGATTCCTGATTACACTGGGCGTAGCATTCGAGCAGTGGGCTGGCGAAGCAAAGCGCCGTGCAGCATGCGGTGCATGCCTCACAGGCGCAACAGTGTTTGGGCTGAGAGCGATGCCTACTATTGGATAAAGTTGCAGAAGTCGCGATGAAGGAAAGCCATCAGCTGCGTTAGAAGCCCGTATTCATGACGGCAAACGTCCAATGATCATACGAGACACGTGAAAAGATACCTCAATCGAGCAGGTACGGACTGATTACTCCCTCGCGACTGAGCTCCTGACCATATCCCGACTCTTGATTGATCAGAACGTTCTTCGGCCTGTTGCGACTTGTCACATTCCAGTCCTGCAGTTCATACTTGAACACTGATCTGCGACTACGGCACGGGAGTCACGATGGCTGATTCAGCTAATGTTCAGTACGGATTATGAGCCACTCGAAGCAATTGTATTTCGGAGGAGCTGCGTCCAGCGTGAGCTACCTGGCTAGGATCTACAAATCTTGCTTGCAATTTTCGGGCTTTACCCCTTCCCCGTCTCCTTTCACCTGGCTTAGTGTCCACCGTGAAGCTGCTGAGTGTGCTGTTGCGTCTGGGACTGCTGCTGCTGTGACTGTTGCTGCCACTGCTGCATTTGTTGCTGCTGCTGTTGCGGCTGGGCCGGGTTCGGCTTTCCATGTCCGCGTGCCTCGAGCTCGTTGTCTTCCTCATCAGCCACATCGCGCTGCTTGTGTTGCTTAGATGGCTTTGACTTCGTCTTCTCGTAGTGCCTGCTTCCCTCGTGGTACGTATTCTTCGGACCAGCCGGCTTGGCCTCGGGGCCGTGGCCGGAGCGGGCTTCGAGCAAGCTTTCGTCCTCGTCTTCATCGGTCACATCACGCTGCTTGTGTTGCTTGGACGGTTTCGACTTTGTCTTCTCGTAGTGCCTGCTTTCCTCGTGGTATGTGTTCTTCTTCGGACCAGCCGGCTTGGCCTCGGGCCCATGGCCGGAACGGACTTCTAACTTGTTGTCCTTGATTGGGTGGGTATACTGCGGCCTGCCAGTGTGCTTGTGCTCCCCGCGTGCGTCCAGCAGAGTTTCTTCCTCGTTGTCTACGCTCCTGGGCCGATCAACATGCGGACCGCTGGGCTGCTTGTGCGGACCACTAGCTCCAGGCCCGCCCTTGTTTTGGTGCTCTCCACGAGCGTCCAGCGGGGTCTCCTCTTCCTCCTCCTCGTCGTTCAGGCTCCTTGGATGACCGTGGTGCGGTCCATGCGGCCGCTTGTGCTGACCAGAAGACCCAGAGTGGTGCTCTCCACGAATGTATAGTTCGGCAGGTTCATCAGAGATACTGTCAGACGCATCCCGAACTTTGTGCGGCCTTGGAGGGAGTTCTTCGACACCTGGACCCTTGTGAGTGCCGTCGTGTGGTCCCTTCTTATGGCCGGTATCGGCTTTGGGGTGCTTGTCCGATTCTCGAGAAGCCACCAACCTTCTCTCAAGTGCAGCCTTTGGTACAAGAGCTTCGCTGTCAAAGACGTTTGTCTCTGGCACGGAGAGGCCGTCCTGAGGCAGCGGCACGGCGGACACGCTGCCAAGGATTTGCAAAAAGAGAAGGGACGAGACGAGGACTGAAGAGCGGGAAGCGCCGGCGGCGGATGAGAAAGGTTGAAAGCGCATGGTTGTTTGAATGCTGCTTTGGGCTAAGAATCTGCAATGATAAGACAAGTTTGCAGAAAAGAAGACAGACCAGCTGTACGAGTCGTAGGATGAAAAGGAAGGTGATCAGGAAAGGATTGTGAGATGGCTGAAGAACTGTCAAAAAGCAGAGAGAGAAGGATTACATTTATACTCTGCAGACCTCACCGCAGAGGCTCTGAGGTCGCAAGCATGCTGCGGAGAAGCTGATATCTGTGACCTACGCTCCTCAACCTGCCAGAGTCGAGGCCAAGCAGCTGGTGGCTGGCGCCAGGTCGGCTAACCCAGGGGGAAAGGCGCAGAGGTTTCAACGCAATCTGAATTTACCTGATTCTACCAGAAGACAAAATCCAGTCAGCCAGTCCACAAAGTCTCTAGCTGTCCTGTATTGGACAGCAGAAATCTGATTTGTCTTGTCATGGCCTGGTAAGGGAGAGCCTGCAAGAAGATGTGAGAGGCGAATAGGCTTCGGTGTTACATTTCACCGATGCCAACCAACAAGGGTGCCCCGATGGCTCTTGACCGGTAGTGAACGAATCTGCAAACATCTCAAGGAGGACTTCCAACGCGGCCAGCTCGTCGCACTGGCAAAGGAAGGAGGCGGCGCACGTCTTCACGATTGTTGGGTCTGGACGTGGCGCCGGTCAGAACTCTCCTATTGTTTCGAGGAGCGGAGTAAGCTTCGCTGAGCCGCAAGACGGTAATATCTCTTCACGCTCCCGCTCCCGAGGTGATGTGGCGGCAGTGGTCCGGGACTTGAGAAGTTGCGGCCATGGTGTCGTGATTGCCCGGTGGTCGTGAACTTACAGTTGCAAGGAGCTGCGTCCCGTCACGCTAGAACATGAAGACATCAGCTCAAGGGCCAAGTTGCCGGCTCAATTCGACAAATCAGCATGTGAGCGCTCCCGTATGGTTCATGGTCTTGTTGGTCGTTCATTGACCTGTCAGGCTCGTTCCAGCGCACCGATCAGGCTAGCACTACGCGAAGCAAAGGCGAATGGCGACGATCGCGTCCCAATTATCGCGAGAGGCTCAGACGCGGCTCGTTATTCTTGCCTGATGTTCATAGTCTAACCTCTTGTCTGGCCGTAGACCTCTCAGTTTTGAGGCTTTCTGACAATGTACCCATGAAGTGCCAAGCGCCGAACCAATGTCATGATCTTATGCGTGCGAGCAATCGGAGGAAATGTTCAACACTGGCGTAACACGTTCCGTCGCGTTTGCCTCGTTTCTGCCTTCAAAGCGCGCCGGCCCGGAAGTTGTCCGAACGCAGGCAGCAGACATCGGGATGAGAGTTTTTGTTGGTCGAATGTACCAGCGCAGAAGACGCGATTTCCTATTCCACGTTCAGTGTCCGGTGAGCAAGAACGACCGCTGTCTCAAGACTTTGTCCGTCATCGAACGAAGGCTGCAGCTACAGAGGCTCAGTCTTTACTGATGTGTGAACACCAGCCAGCTCAGACCTTTCGTTCTTCAATGCCCGTGAGAAAAGCACATCCCGAAACGATCTCTACGTCAACGGCGACGAGCCTCCAGATGAGCCTACCGGATTAGCAGCAGATGGTCGGGCGTCTGCTTGGTGCGTGCACGTATACGCTGCCAGATAAGGCATGGTTTGCCGCTGCAAGATCGCCACAGGCGGCACAGCAAGAAGTCTGATGCTCCTTGGACGAGCTCGCCTAGCTGCCTCATTTCGTTTGCGCTGAGCTGTCCCGCATCCAGCCATCGTCGTAGCTCTGCACTCGAAGTCCTTCGCGGCAGAATGGTTTGAACATGTCTGCCGCCCCTGACGGCTCCCGCGCAACCAGCGCGGACCTCCCGGCCCGTCTCGTCAGATCGAGAGGACCGAATCCTACCTGTGTTGGTGGCGACGAACTTCAGACAGCCGCCAGGGATCATTAGACAAGCACGAAGAGAAGGTTTTTGTTTCAGGTGATAGTATTTCACTAGTCCTCTCGCAGTAGCACCGCTGCTGGACAGTCGCGAAACTGTAGGGCGGTCTGGCCACTCATCATGGATCAAAGCCTGGTTAAAAGTAGAAGCAGACCTAATTGTTCACTAAAACACTTTCTCGCTTGCGTGTAAAAGGGGCTGTGGCACAAAAGAAGATACAGTAAGTGACATCAGGTAGGCCGTCAAATTGACTTGCCTGAGCAAC
>JANKOE010363844.1:0-13478 GCA_026284465.1 Erythroxylum citrifolium | reverse complement strand
TTTACTTACATATCAACACATACATCAACTTAATACAAAATACAAAAGATGCTCATGTTTGATATGCCTATAAAGCTAGCCAAATGGTACTAACTTAATACAAAAGACTCCTAGCTATCTTGGAGTGTCCAATTGCCTTGCAAGGGTCGTCACTTTTCTCAGTCTGCACCTGAGGAGGAAAATCATGGGTTGAGCTATACAGCTCAGGGGCTAACTTATTTATAGCTAATGGCAATGAGCCACTCAATCATACATATACAATTTTCCATATAGACAAATAATGAACCTTAGCATACACAATTTCCAAACACAAACTCATAATTCAATACATCATTCCATTAAGCACATTTGAAGTCATTTTATCTTCCAAGCATAACACACAATTCAATTCATATCTTTAACTTATCAAAAATGCAAATGCACATACAATTTGGCTCGAGGGTTTCGTAAACAAAACAGAGAAACCGAAGTTTATTCCATGAACAAAACGAGTCCACTTTTCGAATCTCGTGGGCCACAAGCGGGCAGCCGGGAGAAGGCTTAATGTCAACGTGCACGTGACTACTAAATGGTTCCTCTCTCGCCCAAACACAACCAATTTTCATATTCAAAACAATCATTCATAGTTTCATATTCTCATACTTTGCTTCTTTCCATTTAATCAAAATGCCATGACTTAAATTCAATGGCATGACAATCATACTCACAATTCAATCATACCAAAATGTCATACATCTTTCAATGCATGACATAACATATAACACCTCATGATACATTTTTCCACATCATAACAGTTCACAATTCAATTCTTATCAATGTCATACATTATGCAACAATTTCCACAACACAACATATCAAGTAAGCCATTTAGCACACAATCCACAAACAATACATTTTACTCATTACACACTAACTATAAATAAATTACCCACCTTGAAATGCTTGAAATCCAAAATCAATGGCCTCCTTCCTCTTGCCCTTGAATAGACTTTTGATTTCCTAAACACAACCAACAATTCTCATCAATTTTTAATTCCCCCAAAAACCCTAATTACCATAAAAATAACATTAACCCTAATCAAGCTCTAATCTAACCCATCCATAATCAATCTAGGTTAGAACTCTCAAAACCTAGCTTAGAAACCCAAAAACTCTATGGATTTCTCAATCATCATCTTCTTCTTCACCAACTTACTTCTCTCTCTAGAATTTCTTTAACACACAACACAACAACCCATTTCCTTCCATTAAAGCAAGAAGAAGATGAAAACTTACCTTATAAGCCTTGAATCTTCCTCTTTCCACAAAATTTCCCTTCTTTTCCCTAACTTTTCGATTTTTTTCTTCTTCTTTCTCTTCTCCTTTTTGTTTTCTTCTTCTCCTCCTATGGCTTCCACAACACTCCACTTGCTTCTTTTAAATTTTTGCCCTCTTATTACTCTTTAACTTCCCATTTTACCCCTCACTTACTAGGACTTTCCTTTTATGCCCTTATTTTGTCTTTTTGTGTCTCTACACTCTTCCACCCACTTAAGCTACATTAAACTAACTAACTACCCATCTTTCCAACCAATTTCATTCTTTAATCAAGCTTACTAAATTAATAACCCAATAACAATAATTAAACAACACACAAGCATACATAACTCATTAAACAAATAATAAAAATAAAAAAAATTCACAACAAATCGGGATCCAACAGACATAATCTTTCAGATAGGTTTAAACCTAATAGAGGGACTCATAAATCGGTAATGCAATCCTATAAGATTTAACCTAAGTAATTTGGCTAGAGACCTCAGGATTAGTTGTTAGAAGACTCAAGGGTAGCTATTAGCATACCATTGGAGTCTCTACAGTCTAAAACATTAATAAAACAATCACATGATAAAAGATTAATATGTTAAGGGTTTAAGGGGAATCAAACCTAGATACTAATTCATGATAACAGTAGTTTTTTAAGTGAATTCCACTGTCTTTGCATTCATTATCATTTCCTATTGCTTTAATTGTTTTAGTTTTTATTTTCTTTTTATTAAAAATATAAAATCAATCCTTAGGTTAAATAATAAAGGAAGGGTAAGTACTAGTGTTCATAGTCTTCGTGGGATCAACTCGTACTTGTTGGTACTAGCTAAAGCTACACCGCACACTTGCGATATTACAATATTGACTAACATGAAATAAATCAATCAAGTTTTTGGTGTCGTTGCTAGGGACTTTGGTATTAGGAAAGTCTGAATGCTATTACTCTAGTCATTTTCATTTTCATTCTATTTTATCTTTGTTTTTATTTTCTTTTGTTTTGCTTTTGCATTTATTTTCTTTTATTTTATTGCTTCTTATTGTATTTGTGGTTTATTAATTTAATTATCTTTTAAATTTCTTTACTTGATGTTGATTTTGTGGTTTACCGTAGGAATTACGATTCATTGTCATAGTCATAACTCACAATGGAAAGATGGAGCAGATGAGACTTTTATAGGAGCCAGAAAATGCCTTCGCGAACTATGACATCGCCATATAGGAGAGTGAGGTATTCTCATATGTTTTCTAAAATTCAACCAATGTTTAGGCCATATAGTGACGATGGTGGGAGTTATCAGTACAATCGTGAATGTCGAGCACTTACTTATACATGGGAGTAATCAAGCATGTACAATCGACCTTAAAGTGCACTATACAAGAATAACTACAATTTAGAGTGGAGCAATTCTCATACTTATGGATTGAATAGTTACGCTTTAGCTAGATATTTATGGCATTAAGCACCTCCAATTAATGAGCCAACTCTGGAAGATAAATTAATGGAAGCCCCCATGCTGAAATAAAAGTTGGTCGATATGTAGTTAAGAGTAAAGAAAAGACAAAGGTGGGTTTCATGAATGGAGGGATATTTCAAAAAGGACTTTCGAAAGAAAAAGAAAGTATTACAGATCGACTAATGGAATGCTTTTCCAAGAGAACAGCTAGTCAACGTGAATTCGATAAGAGACTTGCTTCCTTTGTATATGATGAGTATAATATAAGCTTCCAATCATGATAGAGTGAAGAAGAGACAACAATTGATTTCATAAATAAACATACATTTTAAGAAGGTTAGAAGGTAACTACTACTCTAAAAGATATAATGATTGCGTCTGTTCAAGAATCCAATATGGGGCATCAGGAAACAAAAGCTCGTGTACAAAATTTGGTGAATCAAATCGATCAGCTGACGAAGATATTATTTAATGAACAACTAGGAGTTTACCTAGTCCTGATAAAACAGATCCTAACGAATTTGGAATGGCAATCATCCTTTATAGTGAAGATAAGCCCTTAGAAGAAGAAGAGGAAGATGAAGCAAGTATTATAGATAAATTGATAGAACTACTTGTTGATATGAAAGCTAAACAAGGTGAATTCGAGAGTGAAGAAAAGGCAAGGGTTGACTTCATGAATGGAGTGACATTCCAAGAAGAGCTTATGGAAGAAGAAGAAGTCTCCATCCAAGAAGGAAAAGTAAAGGAGCAACAGAAGGTAATTGAAGAAGATGAGTCAGAAACCTCCATCCAAGAAGAAGAAAAAGAGTGAATAGAGGTGGCTAAGGAAGAACTAGCTGAGGAATTAAGTAAGGAAACTACTGATGAGTTGTTAGTAGTGACCTTAAGTATGGCGGGTTCCTACTTCCTTAAAGACAAACTATTTGAGTTAGCTAATGATACAGGGAGTTTCATTATCCCTCACTTTGTTAACAGTTTGTCATTAAAAAGGGCGTTATTGCTTAAAATTGGATTTATTAATTTGATAAATTATGTCTTTGTTATTATCTTGCAACATGTGGCTTGTTTACAGGCTACGAAACCACTTTGTGGAGAAAAGGGTGGAAGCAAGCCACTGATTATTGATCTAGGATAAAGTTGAGCTTAAAGGTTACGTCGAGCTACCAACGTTAAAGAAGTGCTGCATGGGAGGCAACCCATGACTTAGTTTTAATTTTATTTCAATTTTGATATTTTCTTTTGTTTCCTTTCGTAATAGTATAGGATGTTATTTTCTGTTATGTTATTTCTTTTTATGCTTTTCTGTTATATTTTGCAAGGATGTTAGTTTAAACTTGGATGGATCCACATCAGAAAATTGTCACAATCAGGAAAGGGTCAATAACCCTCTCACTTTTTCATAAATGCTTATATTGTGTACATTGGGGGCAATGTATAACTTTAAGTTTGGGGATGGGTTTATTGAATTTTAAATTGATTTCTTCAAGTTTATTATAATCTTGATTATAAATTTTATTAACTGATATCTTGAATTATTTGAGATCCGTCCATGAATATTATATGTTATTATTGAATATTGACTTGAATTGTTGTGCAAAAAGATGATGGTTAGATTGGAATTACTTTTCTAAGTTATATTTTTCATAATCATTGAAATATTCAAGTTTAATGAAATTGCATATTGCTTACACAAATATACCCATTTTTTCGTGAGATTTTGAGGCTAAAGAGCAATTTTTCAAAATTTTCAAAAGCTTTTTTTATTCTTTCATGTGTGGGATATCGTGTATAGTAAGATGATTCTAGAAATTTTATTATGCATGTTAAGACCATAGTTATTAAATTAGAAGCATTAATATTATAAAGGCACTTTTATTTACTAACTTTCTTTAGCCTTTTCCTTTGAAAATTACCATACCCAATTTGACTTTTAGGAGTAACCAAGTTGAGCCTTAGCCTTTTTCATTGATTAAACCCACATATTAACCTTTCTCATATCTTTTCTTTGAAAACTTATTATTATTTTGAACCTTAAAGGTTATTTACGTTATTTATTTATTGAGACTTGAAATGTGTGAAAGGTTCAATATTTGCTAAATAATGGTACTAATTAGAATGTTGAAAAAAAGAAAAAATAAGTATAAGTATATAGTATTGTTAGATTTATGATGAAAGGACCTGTGTGTTTTGTAAACAAGTCTTATAATGTTTCTTTGAGTAAATTTCCTTCAATTAACCACTTTTATTATCCCATTCAGACCTTACCTAAGCCCTATTATATCTTACATAAGGACCTTCTGATTTTTGTTTCTAGTTTGTACATAAGTGGTGAAGATGTGATTTTATTACTATCCTATGGTGAGAGTTCTACTTTGCATTGATTGAGAGTTTTGATGCTTTTCACCCTAAACTCTTGAGTGCATTGAGTGAAATCTTAGTTTGATTTCAATGCGATAGTTGATTTGATTATTATTAATATTACTTGAGAAATTAATTTTAGGACAACTTCATTCTGATTGTAAGCTAATTTGATATGATATGATATGATGATGTATAGTATAAATGCACAGGTTGCAATCGATGATGGGTTGATGTTGTAACTTTATATTTTTTATTATGGTTTGTTTGAGGATAAGCAAAATCTAACATCTCAGATCACCCCTTATAGATATTATCCACTTTAGGCCTTAGCCCAGCCAAGCCCTCACGGTTTTGCTTTTCCCGAGGCCTTCCCAGGAGGTCACCCATCCCAATACTACTCTCACCCAAGCACATTTAACCTCGGAGTTCTGATGGGATTCGGTGCATTAGGCCATGGAAAACAAGTTTGTAAGGGAGAGGTATCCGTACCCTTATAAGGCGTACTTTGTTCCCCTCTCTAACCGATATGGGATCTCACACTCTCCACCCCCCTTAGGGCCCAACCATCTTTGGGATCCAGCCTAGCTGGCACAACGATTCGAGTACCGGCTCTAATACCACCTATAGCCCAAAGCAGACAATATCTGTAAGCGGGTGATCTGGGTTGTTACATCCAGTTAGTATTTAGGTTAGATGAACCTTATGTTAATACTTTGATATGATTTGATTCTTTTATCAATGCAGTTGGTTGTTTGATATATTGTGATTTGATTACGCATTTTATTTATGTTCTAATAACCCGAGAGTATTAGATCATAATCTAATTTCATACTTAAATATTAAGAAATCCTAGTGTGAATAAATCTACCGTAATTAGAAGGAGTTAAATGCAACCCTAGAGATAGGATGACATAAATCTTCCAGATTATGGTCAAACCTAATAGAGGGACTCATAAATTGGTAACACAATCCTATAAGATTTAACCTAAGTAATTCGGTTAGAGACTTTAGGATTAGTTGTTAAGAGACTCAAGGTTAGCTATGAGCATACCATAGGAGTCTCCACAGTCCAATACATTAACAAAACAATTGCATGATAAAAGATCAATATGTCAAGGTTGAAGGGGATTCGAACTTAGATAATAATTTCTGATAACGATAGTTTTTTAAGTGAATTATACTATCTTTTCATTCATTATCGTTTCCTATTTCTTTAATTGTTTTAGTTTTTATTTTCTTTTTATCAAAAATCTAAAATCAATCCTTAGGCTAGATAATAGGGGAAGGTAAGTACTAGTATTCATAGTCTTTGTGAGATCGACCTATACTTGTCGGTATTAGTTACAGTTACTCCATGCACTTACAATATTACAATATTAACTAACATAAAAAGTTCAATCAGAGTGCCACCACCATATTAATTGCCACTCTTGTTGTCTAACTCAATCTAAACCTTGTTTTTGTGAAACTAAGCACCTTTCTACTAAATAGTCTAATTTAGAGACCAAGCAACTTTGAAAAACTTGGGAAAATGGTCCAAGGCACTATTACAAGAGGTGTTTTTTACAAGGGATAGCAAGTGGATAGTAAAAAAAACAACACCTTGGTGATAGCAAGAAAACAACACCTTGTTAGTCTTGAATTAAATTGGGGTAGTGAAAGGATGAATTTTTTTACAAGAAATAGTAAGTGAATATGGCTTTTGGATTAAAAACTCAATTGGATTTTATTTTCTCTGGAGATAGCTGAATTCTTATATGAGATTCATTGATGTTAGAGAGGAATACACACACCTTAAAGAGGAAGAATTCTTACTTAGAATTGATTGATGATGGGGAGGAACATATACATGTTGAAGAGGAAGAGGATTCTATAGAATGGGAAAATATTAAAATGAGATCAACAATCTAAGATTTGAACAAATTTATTGTGACAAATAAAAAGTATATAATCCACTAGAATTGTTTTGGCCATGAAAAAAATTTGTAGATAAAATAATAAGATTACATCTTGAAAACAAGTGTAGAGAATAAATTAATCATGGCTAATATTTTTTAGAAAGTTTGCAAAAAAAAAAACAGGGATAGGTGGTAGTACGTCTTAACACTACATAAAATAACTAAACTTAAAACTATAGCTAGTGATGAGTATAGGTCGATTCCACAGAGAGTATATGTAAAGCTTTTGTAATGAAAGAAATTAGTGTTTAGGTGAAGAGAGGGGTGGGTTGATTGGTTTCAAATAACAAAATAAATTAAGATTGAACTAATGAAAGCAAATCAAATTAAAAGGCATAAAAATGAGAAAATTGATGAATGATTTTAACATTCGGTTCTAGGTTCAATCTCAGCCTACACATAATCAAACACACTTCATTGTCTTTTTGTTTTCACATCTCTCTTATAAACTATTAATCGTATGTTTACAACAAGCTTTGTTAACCTCAATTTTCCTTAGATTGTGTTTAGTTAAAGCAAGCTCTTTAACTAAACCTAACTGTCGAATAACCTAGAACAAGCTCGCTAGATTTAAAACTTGCTAAAACAGTCAGGAATCCAACTGCGTGACTCCCCATAACCCTAATTTTTAAAATATATTTCTTATAATGAGCATGTACATATAAATAATTTTGTGCATCGAAGACATGTCAATAAGCCTCTAATGATTATTATCGGAGCAATTCTTAATAATATTGGTTTAACCTTAATTCAAGTATAATATAATTATAGGTAAAAGACAAAGATACATCTTATACTAGGGAAAAGTTTTGAAAAAAACCCAATCATTTGGAATTATTGGAAAATTCCTTGTAGTTTAAACTTATATAGAAGAACTACCTAGAGTTGACTTTCGTTAAAAAAACTAACGAAACTTCTAACGTGTCAAAATTGGTCAGTGGACCAATCAAAATCAAGTGACACAGACCAATCTGACCCAATCTTTTAACTCGATCCTAACTTGCACTCACTCGATTGCCACTGTTACTTGTTCCTTTCGATCACCAAAATTCCTAAAATTCTACATAACCAGTGAACAATTGAGAGACAGTGGAGGAAAAGATGAAGCAGATGGAGGAGAATAATGAAGCAGGTGGAGGAGATTTTTTCATCTTAAATAAGAAGTGTCAAAAAGCCCTTATTTGTATTAGTTCCATATGTTTTGATATTTTATGAAGATTCCTTATTCCTTAAGCTTGTTTCATTTCTCTTAAGTAGGTATAGAGAATGACACTTCTCGAAAGGGTTTATTGAAAGCTTTGAGGAAGTGAATTAGGGTTTTAGCAACTAAAGAAACTAAAGTCCACTGGCTAATAGATCCCTCATTACTTAACTATGATGAATTGCGGAGATTCCTTAATATGAGTTCAATTACTTGTCTAATGTTGCCCTAATTTAAATTGACTTTCACTTTTTGGTTTCTTTTTTTTAGCTTTTCTACTTATCAAATCCATGATCTACATGATTTGAGAAATTGATTTTAATCTACTGGTAGGTCACATTTCTTAGATCTTAAAAAGTTGAATAATTTGGTATAGTGCTTATAAAATTTGAATCTTTTTAGGAGTTTATTTCAAGTTCGTCATTGGTACGAAAGGCATTTTCACTACTATGTACGAATCTTACGTTGCTTATGAATTATTGGTGGAAATAATGGCATCATGTGAAAGAAAGAAGTTTTTTTTGTTATTTTAGGTATCTTAAAAGATTTGGATTCAAACCAAATGTGAAAAGAGTAACGGAAACATATATTTGTTGCAATTTTATGATCATAATGAGTTTTTTAGGATTTTGTTGTTTCTTATTTTGGAAATATTTGGTTGGTATGCAGTAAGAGAAAGAAAAAGCTATGGTTAATAAGATGGTGATGAAGCTAACAAGTGTATGTTAAGACAAGGGCATTACTAGTACACCTAAGATTATGTTTAGTTCTAGTGATTCCTTTTGCCTTTCGCATTGTATGCAGTGATATATAGACGTGATCCTTATGATCATGAGACAATTTTAGCCTATACAATGATGTTCAAGCAAGGCTAGTAAATTGGGTTAAGTGCAAATTGACCTTTTATTTTAATTGAGTTTATATCACTTGATATTTGTTTTTCTTACATTAATTTATTTTTATATCCAAAGTACTGCAGAATTGGTCCTCAGTTTATTCCAGGACTAAAACATGATATGATTGATTTTGGATTCAAGTTTTTTTCCATCTTCCTTTTCTAACTTCCAGTCATATCATGTTGTTCCACATGCTAAAATATTCTTATTCTTTTTACCCTTTAAGAAAACATGAATGTCAAGGTAAAGATTGTTGATGCCTTTACAAAGCTAAAACTAGGAGTGGAAGGACATGGGTAGTTGAATTACTCATTTAGCTATTTGACTAATTCCCTATAGAATACCATTTCTTCATGTCAAAATGTTAATGAAATTCATGTTTTTTTTTCACTTTAGTTTAGAATTCCTTTGTTGAACAATAACCAAAAGATTGATAGAAGTTATGGTTTTGCGGTTAATAACTGCCGATCTTAGTTACAACATAGACATATGGGAGTATTTAAAAGATAGGATCCTATTGGTAGGCTTACAAGCTATTTTAGCTTGATCACCTAACATTCGTAATTCCTCAAGTTTCATGTGGAACTATAACATGTTCTCTAAGTTACTGATATAGTTGAAGCACTTGTTGTCATTTTTAAATGATGCTAAGGGGTGCATCTTAGAAGTCTTTGATGATGAGACTGAAAAAGTGGAAGAGTCGTATGCCAACACTTGAAACTTGAAAGCTTACGAATTCGAGAGAAATTAACAAGTAATAGTGTCGCAGAGCAACTTTGGCATTGCTCCAAGTTTCGAATTCTCCCTTGTGATTGATCGTTGTGTTCGATATGTAAGTTATTACTGATAGTAAGAAACATGAATTGCATATTGATATTTGTATTGAATTTGATTGTAATTCAAGAAATAATCAAGAAACAGAAAAAAACAAACAAACTATTCATCATTTGAGTAAGCTTCAAATTTTGTCAAAAAATGATAAATTTTGAGGGAGGTCTCGCCAATCACACATTGACATAGTAGGTGGCCTAAGATTTTAGAAGCTTGTAGGGTCTTTACATATCACAAGCACTTAAATGAAGACTCATGATGGTGATGCTATACAAAATAATAATGTGAAATGTTTAGATACATTTTAATTAACATAAAGAAGGAAAAAGGAAAAGAAAGTAATTGATTGCCAGAGAAAATTAATAAATAGTAAGCATAACCTACCTATGCATTTTTGTTCCACTTCCTAGATCTTTTTCTTTGTCCTTTTGGTTTCTAATTTAGCTTAAATAATAATTTCTTCATTCCTTCTATGTCACGTCCTTGTGTTTACTTGTGAACATTGACTTTTGGAATTCAAGTTACCATTAGATCAACTGGTTTGCTCCAATTTTAGCTATTAAAGTAGAAACATCAAGTGACATTTCCCAGTTTCCACTTATCCTTCCCAAGCTAGAATGTTTAGACCAAGGATTCTGCCTATTCCAGGAAAACACCATCTAATCGGCTATCTCCATCCAATTTAAGTCACCCATTGACTTTTCTTTTTTTGAGTTAACAAAACAGTAATCAACCATCATACAGTACCCAGAATTTGAGGTCTCTTCAGAACCTTGGTCCTAAAATTATTCTTCGATTGAGGAATACTTGTGAAAAATACATCTTTGAAGTTCTTGATACGTCCGTCACCAAATGGATTAGGCAGTCCGTCATTTCAGTAACTAATGTTTCATAGGTAAACTGTCAAAATATCAAAATACAAAAAAAGAAAATAGAATATGAAAACTATGATGCTAGGTTAATTCAGGGACAATAAATTATAAATACAAGAGATAACACTAAATTAAATGGAGAGAATTATAGGTGTGAATCACCCCTGATCCTTCCTTCTGTTTTCTCCTAATGAGATACGTATAGAACATAATAAGGCTACCAACAAACTATACTGAAATGAAGGTGTAACTTAACCTTTTTTTCGTTCGCTTCTATTAATTCAAATATTAGTTATAACTTTTGTTATTTCACGAGACCCACGGTTATAAGTGTTAACTGGTGTTTGCTTTCATTGCTTCATGCCTTTGCATGGAAACAACTGATAATTGCAGAAATCTTGCGTAGGCCATTATTGGACTGTTTTAAGTAAATGCTACAGAAATCTTGTGTGGGCCATTGTTTGAAAAGTGTTGAGTAACACTACAAGAAAAATTAGTTTCAGTAACTATTATTAATGGTTGCTAAAAATAAGAAAATGGTTGTTAAAAGTTATAGCGACCAAAATCGGGTTGGTCACAGGTGGTTACCACAGGGTTGTTACTAAAAGTGCTCAGTGACGAGTTGTTACGTTGGTCGTTAAAAATGCACTATTAACAACCATTTAAAATTGGTCGCTAAAGGTAGAATTATTAGGATTCTGAAATTTTTCTTGAGAGAGGAAACAGAACGAGGATGAACATCAAAAGCATCATTAATTCTACGACTATTAGTAGAATTAGCTTGAAGAATTAAGAAAAAGAGGATACAGATTCTAAGATGATAGCAAGGATTGAGGGGGAGCGTGCTGTTAAGCAAAGTCTGAGTGAAAAAGTAACTCCCACAAGAAAATCAAAATCTCAATCCACTGGAAGAATGTGCATAGAAGGACTGAAGAAATCATCAGATGATGCAATGAAAACTAAGGTGATTTCGAAAGCCAGGTGCGATAGACAGAGACACAAGTGACCTTGAAGAGAAAGGAGGAAACACTCTTTTCGGAGAAACCCAAGCAAGCAAAAAGGTCGCCTAGACTACGACCCTGCGTCAACAAGAGGAGAAGAAAGGTAAAGAGTTGACTCAGAGTGGAGACTCTGGAATGAAAGCACCGCAGGCAACCAAGTCTTTAGTCTCAATTTTGAAGGAAGATTCAGCAAAATTGGCTAAAGAGACTGAAATAAAAAGGAAGTTGGAATTTGAGAAGAAGAAATCTCAACCTCAACTTGAACAACAGATTCCTAGGCTGATTGAAGAGAGTAAAAAGCAGAAAGTCAGTCAGAAAAAGAGCACTCTAACTACTGTTTAAAAGAAAAGGTCAGTTGAACACACAGCACAGGTTAATCCTTCTCAACCAATGAGAAAAGAGGATTTGAAAATGATAATTGAAGAAGTTAAACCTGTCAGGAGTAGCAACTCTATAATCATAAGAGAACCCCCCTGAAAAGGTTAGTCAAGGTATAGTTTGAACCAATCTTGGTAAATATTCATACAATACATTTGTTGAATGATGGAGAGAAAAGGTTGTATAGTGTTCTGCAGGATGAGAAATCAGAACCATTTCCAACACAGATGACCAAGCAGAAGTACACTATTTACCCACTCACAAAAAGAACTGTGATAAAGATTGTCCTTGACATGCAACCAAGACCTTACATTGTTTGCAATGAAGAAAAGGAGAATAAGAAAATGTATCTAGAAGGGATGACAAGCGATCTGACAGAAGAACAGATTGAAGCTGAAGTGAGAAACATAGATGAGGCGTGTTAAGCAGCCCATCACAAAGGAATTTATATTTCCCACTATATCTCAAAGGCATCAGGAAGTCATTATGGTCGTGTCACCGCTGAGGACACTTCTCAGGTAGTTGGGAGAATAATAGAAGGGCAGTACAGAACCATCAGAGTTCGAGATATTAGCTTCAATATAGAGACTCTTGTGCACCTAATTTTGAACATTAGACCCTTGAGCTCTATATCTTCAATCAGAGATGTACTACACCTATTTGGAAAACAAGTTCCAAGGCTACCCAGACCTGATGACCTTAATCTCCCTGAACCAAACTTATCTTTCAAACCTCCTGTTTTTACAATCATTGAATCGGATGTCATACCTATAGTACTAATATTGGTTTTGAAGAAGAACAGCAAAAATGTGATGATGCCTTAGTCGAAGAAATTGGAGAAATTCATGACAAGGTTGATGATCTGCGTGTTTTAATGGGTGACTTATATAAGGAAATAGCTCATATACGACAAGACCTCAAGTTACTCCGCATTGAAATGGAGGAAATGTTCTCTAAAATTATGAAGCATCTTCTGTCATGATTTTTGATCAATAACAAATAGGGGGAGAAAGGAGCAAATAAGAAAGATAAGGGGAGAAGAAGAGATAGGGGAGAAGAGAAAAGAAGAAAAAAAGAAGAGAAGAAGAAAAAGAGAAGAGAAGTGTATAGAAGATAGTAAAGTTTACAATCTTTTTTAAATTGTATATCTTCTTATAAATAATACTTGACTATCTTTCTAAAACTATGATTATTTGTTATCATCAAAAAGGGGGA
>JANKOE010363797.1:0-13487 GCA_026284465.1 Erythroxylum citrifolium | reverse complement strand
TGATTTGATGAACTCCAATTGGTAGTGGAATTGAGTACATTGGAAGAAGTAATCCAATTGAATTGATGCACTTTGAAATTGAGTTGCTCCTACTTGTAATTGAAATGTTATGAAAAAAGGCAAGATAGGATTTTGGTGAATGATGAAATTTTGTTGAATGTATGAAATCATATGAATTGAGGTTGAATGTGGATGAATTTCAATTAGAAGTTAAATTGTTTGAATGAGGTTGTAATAGAAGAAGTGAAGTTGGGATGGATGTTAAGTTTTGCATGAGGATAAAATGTGTATGCTGATTCAAGGGAAATTATGGAATAATTGAGATAGATTTTGGTCAAGTTGTCTTCATAGAAATTGTAGCTTGTCCTCTTAGCTTTCCAACGATACCAAGTTTGCGATTTTTTGATGTCGGAGCTGAGAGATATGGCCGTTTTAGTAGCAGGTGTCGTGCAGAAAATGTCACCCGAAGGTTACACAGCCTGACCATGTGATTTCACACGGGCAGTGTTTTTCGGATAGGGGGTGCCATTTTCACCCATAAGTTACAAGGCTTGACCGTGTGAATTTCATACGGGCCGTGTAAAAAACACACGGGCCGTGTAAAATTCACACATTCCGTGTGAATCTAGTGTTTAGCCCCATTTTTCGCCCGTAGGTCACACGGGCAAACCGTGTGATTTCACACGGACCGTGTGTTTTGACCAACGACAAAATTTGAATGTTTGGTTTTCATGAAAGTTGTAGTCCTAGATGTCTAATTTCTAACCGTCCAAAAACGAAGTCAATCCGACACCTATAATGAGAGTTATGGCGTTTGCGCTAAAGTATGTTCAATAAGAGTAAAGTCATGAACATGTCGGATTCTTTCGGTCATAACTCCCTCACCTGACCTCGACATGAAGTGATTCTTAAGGTGTTAGATTTATAAGACATTGCCCTACCTCTCCATAAAAATTTATAGCCATTGGTTTTGAATTGAAAAGGTTTGATTGATTGAAAGTAAGGGGGTCAGTTTGGAGAGCATTGTCGAGCTATGAACATATTTTGGATTTTTGAGCATATCTTGAGCTATAGAGCTTCAATTGAGGTGGTTCTTATTTCAAATTAAACAAGAGACATAGAGGTATGATTTATATGAAGAAGTTAAATTGAAAGTTGGGTTTGAAGATTTACAAATTCTGTTCGCAAACAGGAGAAATGAATTCAAGCATGGTGACTGTTTTGTGTGGGCACACCATCGAACAAGTTGTGAGCATATTTTTTTGGATGTGACGAGAATGAAGATGAATTGATAATGTCTCTTATGGGTGCAGTGAAAAAAAATGGTGGCTATTAGGATTTAATGGAATAACCTTTCAAGCTCATGTTTCAAGTATCATGATTTAGCAATAGTTGGGTTCCGAAAACGGTGCTCAACATTTATGGTATCAGAGCAAGTGTGGGACTCTAGAAGCAAGCGGGGTCCAACATATGTGGCATGGTTCAAGAGTTGAGTTCCGGAAATGGGATCCAACAAAGTTGTTATCAGAGCAAGTGTGGGACTCTGGAAGCAAGCGGGGTCCAACATATGTGACACGGTTCAAGGGTTGGGTTTCTGAAACGGGATCCAACAATAACACATATTTCTTAACTTGTCAACTTGTTGCCCCAAAATGGCACTTTTCCGAAACTTGATTTTTCATAAACATGAGATATTTCAAAAAATCATTTCTAAAAACCTGATTTATTGCACTTGTATCCTTTAAAAAAGAATCATTTTTCAAAACCTTTTCATAAATTATCAACACAATTCATATAACAAATATATAGCAATTTCTCAATTCATTCAAGAAGCAATAAATGCAACACTTATGATGCAATTTAAATCATTTAACTTTCTTGATTCAAAGAAAACATTAGTGGCTTATTTACTCTATTATAAACATGTACCCACCTTGATTTCCTTGCTTATAGACTTGCTAAAAAATGTCTCTTCTCTTGTTCCTCTTGCCTCCTTTAATCCCTTTATACAATACACAAATTTCCAATCAATAGGTTTTCAATTGAAGATCCCTCAAAGCACAATCACTAAAATTGGTTCTAGAATACTTAAACCCAAACATTTTTTAAACTCCATGAACTAAAATCCTTCCAAAAATTCAAAAGATTTAAAATGATCTTACCTTCATTCTTCACCAAATGAAGGGATCTTTAGCTCAAAGGGAAACCCTTCTCTTCCTCTACCTTTTCTCCTTCTTGAACAGCTCCAAAATCTCTTTTGAAGATTAAGAAAAATTAAACCCTAGCTTGTTTCCTCTTCTTTTTTTCCTTCTCTTCTTCTCTTTGTATTTCCCTCTCTTCTTCATGACACTCTCTTTTTTTCTTTTCCATTTTCGTTCTTCTCTCCTCTTAAAATGCAAGACAACACTTCTTCTTCCAATTATGCCCTTAATGATTGAGAAATGTCCAATTTGCCCTTCCATTTATGCCTTATGTCTTTTATGTTTAAGTGTCCTGCCAAAAATACCCTTGAACATTCTGACATAACACTTTCTTCTATAAAAATGTTTCCTATTGTCTTAAGTTTCTAATGACACCAAAATCATTCAATTTGGTTTAGTAATCCGAAAGTATTGCCCCAATCATTTTCGGACTATTCTTATATTGAAATAGTACACTATACTTAAATTCCACCCAGAAATTGAAAGTCTTAAAGACTGACTTACAATTAACTTCCTTCAGATAATTTGTAGCTCTATATCTCTATTTTATTTTGAAATAAGAATCATCTCATTCAAAGCTCTACCGATCAAGATATCATCAAAATACTAAAGTATGTTTAGTAAAATATCCAATTCATACTCTTCCAATCGATACCCTTATTTTGATTCAAACAATCTTTTTTGAATCTCCACCAAATGATATCAAATCCTTTGAAGAGATATAGAAATGTGTTAAGAAACTATTGGTCCAAAAATCACTTTGTTTTAAGGTCGGATGACAAGGTTATGGTCGAAAGAATCAAACATGATTTTTGCCCTCAATCATATTGAACCTGTCTTGGGAAAATTGTCATAACTTTTTCTATAGCTATTAGATCAAGATAATTCTTAGACGGTTTGAAAGAGTACTTCTATATCTACAACTTTCATGAAGAGCTTGAAGCTATATTCTATCATTTAGAGGGTCAAAATTGGACCAGATGATAGGTTAGATGATTCCAGATGAAAGGTCAAACGAAACCAGACGAAAAGCCAAATGATTTGGGACAATTGACATAACTTTCTCTATAGATATCGGATCAAGGTTATTCTTGGACGGTTTGAAAGAAGACTTCTTGATATACAACATTTATGTAGGCTTTAAAGATAGATTCTGTCATCTAGAGAGTCAAAATTGGACTAGACAATAGGTTAGACGATCTCAGACAAAAGGTCAGATGAAACCAGACGAAAGGCCAGACGATTTGGGACAATTAGCATAACTTTCTCTAGAGATATCAGATCAAGGTCATTCTTGAACGGTTTGAAAGAGGACTCATAGATCTACAACTTTTAAGAGACTTTGAAGATAGATTCGATAATCTAGAGGGTCAAAATTGGACCAGAAAATGTAAAATGAACAATACATAGAAGAAGTTTCGGCACCAGAAGATATGCATCAGAAGATACAGAAGGTCAACCATAGAAGATAAAGAAATACGAAAGGTCAACCATAGAAGATACAAAAGGTCAACCATAGAAGGTACAAAAGATTTCAACAGTGCATAAGAAGATAGGTTTCTATAGGGTCTTCCTCACATCACCAAAGTTCGAAATCACTGACTTAATTCTTCAAAGTACCTCTACTTATAAAGATCATAACTTTCGATTCCTATGTCCAAAATTTCCATACTATATATCATTAGAAAGCTAGAAAGATAATCTACAAATTTCTAGAAGACAACTTTGTCTAATTCAGCCTATATTAATCCAGAATTTTCCCTGAATTCAGTACACAATTTGCCCCTATGGAAGACTAGAAAATTTCACTGTACAAACTTGGGATGTTCTGAGCATAACCATTCAACTACCAAAGCGACTTCATTAAAGTCTCAAATCTCAACTCATTTGACTCATCACATTCATCCACGCCTCATCATTCATAATTCCTATCTTCCTTTTTCCATAATCTCACTTATGTATAAATAAACATATATATATATATATATATATATCAACTATTCATATTCAAAAACCATCTGCTCAAGTTGATAACTTCTTCACATATACCTAATTCCAACTTAATCTCATCCTTAATTAATTCACATTTCAACTTAACAATCATCCATACACAATTCATATTTCATTCATCATCAACTTACTACACATATTCAACTTCGTTTTCGCTTTCATTTTACTTCTAGCTTTCACCTTAATTCTTTCCATTTCATAATCTCTTATTTACCAAAAACACCAAAGCAAAAACATAAATCTATCCACATTTCTCATTTACTACTTTAACCTTATTTATCATTTCTAATTCAAGAATTTTCATTCACTTATTCTTTACTCATGACTAATCGCCAAAATTTCTCATTTAATAGTTCTAACTTCTAAGAAACGTTCGGGGTCTAACATGATGTAGATCTCCTAAGTAAACAAGTTAAACAACTACCACAATCGCTAACGGAACATACTTATTTGCAGGCTCATGGATAAAACTTTTCAGTTGTTGACGTGCAGTTCCAGTGATTATGTTACCCAGAAGTACATTTATAAATTGGAAAATATAATATCATGGTTGATATTGTCCTATTAGACAAAACAAGCATTTTGACATGCAATTTAATGGAGTTTCTTGTGTATGTGTAACAGGGAGAGAAGATAAAAGAAGGGAGGAGAGAGAGAACTTATAAATAAATTAAATAAAAATAGTAGGTTTTACATTTATAAATAAATTAAAATTTTAATAATTTTAAAAAATGAGTCCCACTTTGCTACGTCAACACTGCTTATGGTGGGGGTTATACTTTAACGTTTTCTAAATATTAGAGTTATAATTATTAACTATGAAATTTTAGGGTTAAACTTATCAATCGGTGTAAAACTTAAGATCAAAAGTTACCCTTTTGCCTTATTACTTTTACACAATAAGACATTAACAATATGATATATTTTATGATATGATAAAATATACTGTTAATATTTTAACTTTAAAAATAGACAAAAAAATCCTTTAATTTTTAATGATATTTATTACTTTTCTCTATTAAATAGGTATTATCATATTGTTAAAACAATGTAAATTATTTATCATAAATTATTCTCAATGATTACAATTTTTGGGCCATATGAACTGGAAAACGGATCTACTAAACATCACTGTTTTCCAAATCCCCTCCAGTTACAAGGGGGGTGGAAATTGCTTCGCGTGTTTTCACCTTATTCATTAATCAGTTATAACACCGAAAGTTGATGCAGGCCTATGCACGTGTCCTTGCTTTGAAATCAAAAGAAGCCAAAATGTAAACACCATAAAGAATGTGAAGTAGGATTACGGACCATGAAGATGAGGTTATTGGTTATAAGATTGAAGTGTTTGCAACCTTCGCAAACTGCGTGAAACAGAGACACCGCAGTTGGACGCAGTTGAACAGCGGCAAAGAAATCAAGTGCCTAAAATTATGGGGGATGAGATAAAGGGGGGACAAAATAACTCCATTAAGTCAAAGAAATCAGATAAAAAAACCTGAACGGTGGAAGAAGATAGGTCCTTCAGCCTCGGGCAGCGCACCCATGTCCTGTTCTCCCAACCCAACCCCAGTTGTTTTCCACTACTTTCGTCGATTTTTTGAATTATGACCCATCATCACTGACTAGTATAATACCATACGCGCCCGCCCAAACTGTAGACTTTGTCTTGCTCAAGCCTCTTACTGAATTTCTTTGTTCCAAGTTGAAACGAAACCTTCCTAAATCCTAATCCTTTCCCAGGAGTTTGTTGTTGTATTCCAACGACAAGAGTCCTTAAACAGTGAGTAAGTAACGCGGTCATTGTCCGAAAGGGTATTCTCGTCATGAAGCATAGTTGAACTTGGAACTATTTTCAGTCTGATGTTCAGTTCTACTTAGTAACACCACCGGCTGCTCTCTCTCTCTCTCTCTCTTTCTTTCTACAGCACAAAGGAACCTCCAAATGTGTCTTTTGAAGGACACCTCACCGTCTCTCCATTGTCTTTGTGTAACCATGTTATGCTATAAGCTACTGACACTTTCTCTTTTCCTCTCGATTCTGTTCTTTTCATCGTCAACATTCATTCGCTTCTCACATGCTGCTTCCTTCCCTGCTCTACCCGCTGCAGGTACACTTCACTCAATCACTGTGTCGGGCAACTCTTGGCAGGCAGCCTTAACAAGTTTATTATGTTGGAGAGAAAAATGTTTTCTTTTATTGTTTGCTGTTATGTTTCCAGTATCAGGGCACGAATATTAAAACTTTTTAGTTCCTTGTTACTTGTTTGGTGGTCTGTAAAGACTTGGAGTTAGCATATAATCGCTTTGTTTCCGACTTTATATTTCTTTTTCAGGGAGGGTGAAGGAGGAAAAGTATGAAGTGAAGTTCTCATGGGGCTCTGTTATGGAGGGACCAATGGGTGAACCCTTGGAGTCTGAGAACCCAACACTTCTGTTAGCTGCAAATAGGACTTGCAGAAAAGACCCTCTTGATGAGTTCAAAAGATATACTGGAGGCTGGAATATCAGTGAGCGTCACTACTGGGCTGTAAGTTCATGAATCATTGTGATTAGACATGCTGACAATGATATATGGCAGGTCTTAATGTTGTCGGGCTTAACAAATTCTGTTTGGGATCGTTAGGCTAACCGAAATTTTTGTTTGAATGCAGTCTGCGGGTTTTACTGCACTTCCATTGTTTGCCATTGCTGCCATCTGGTTCCTGAGCTTTGGGCTATGTTTATTGTTCATTTGCCTCTGTCGATTTTGCTGTAAAAGGCAGCCTTATGGCTATTCTCGAACGGCTTATGCGCTGTCTCTTATTTTTCTTATTCTCTTCAGTGTTGCCGCTGTGTAGACTACTCTCTCTCTCTCTTTCTCTCAACACGCACATACATTCACACGAACTTTGTTGTCCCAATACTAATAGTCCATTATTTTTTTCACAGCATCGGATGCGTTGTTCTATATACTAGTCAAGGAAGATTCCACAGAAGTACAACACAAACGTTAGACTATGTAGTTAATCAGGCAGATAGCACAGGAGAAAAGTTGAGGACTGTGTCGGATTTTCTGGCCTCTGCCAAGCTAGTTGATGTTGATAAAGTTTTTCTACCTTCTAACGTCCAAACTGATATCGATCAAATTGAATCAAGACTAAATTCTTCAATTAGCATCCTTGCTGACCAAACACTTGACAATGCAGATGATATACGAGATCTTTTGGATTCTGTGTGAGTCCAAGTTATGTGTTTGACCTCTTTCTTGGTTACTATTGATCATGAAATGAATATGGTGCTATATGTGCAGGAGACTGGCACTTATAATTGTTGCTGCTATTATGCTTCTCCTCATATTTCTTGGATTTTGTAAGCACCACTCCCCCACCTTGTCATTTCCTTTGCTCTTGTTATTCAATATGCTATGTGCAAAGTATTGAAAAAATATGTGAATGCATACAACTTATGCATATAAACACATTTTTTGGTGATACAGTGTTTTCAATTTTCGGCATGCAACTCCTGGTATACACGTAAGTCAGAAAAAAATATTTTGGACTTCTAGGTTGTTTTCACTGCCCTGAGTTTATTGGTTAAATTTTCTCTTGCCATACCCCGTACTTTTTGCAGCCTAGTTGTAGTTGGGTGGCTACTGGTCACGGGAACATTCATCTTGTGTGGAACATTTCTTCTTTTGCACAAGTAAGATTATAACTGGTCTATCTTGCCTTATTTTTCTGTTAGATATCCTGACATAAGGCTCTGCACTAATAATACTTCTTAACCAAACTGATCGTATCTCCCATATATATTAGCCCCTCATGATGTTATGTATTTTTGAAGAATTTGTCGTATCAATCTACATAAGCCTCTTTCTTGGTCATTCTATATTGTTTGTTCTTTCATATAATTACCTTAAACATTTTCTCTGAAAGTGACTTAAAACAAGAAAGATGAAAATCTTGCCTCTAATTTAAAAAGCATTTTAGGCTCTTGAAACAAGTTCGTTAATTTTCTGAGAATAAGTTGTTCCAAAACAAATATTTATTTGCTTTGGTATTGATTCTCTTTGTTTCATGTTGCAACCAAACTAATTGGTTTATTTTCTTTGATGATGACATTTTATTACCTACATTATTTGATTCTTTTTGCTTAGTTATGAATTGGCTTTAAAGTACAACGATCTTGACACTGATCAGTTCTGGTGGAAGCGTCCTTAAAGATTGACTATATGCTAACTCTTCATTCTCAGTATCTAATCCATAAAGTTCTGTTACTTTTATAGACTAACTACAGGCTTACTGCATTCAATGACATTCAGCATCTACTATTAACACCACACTTATGCTTTCAGTTGCATAGTGTAGGCATTAATATCAAGAAATTCTGTTGACTATATTTAGATTGAAAGGAGAAAACTCTATCCACACATTAGATGTTTTTGGGCCTCATAATCCTGGAAACACAATAATCTTTCTGAAATAGTAGAAAGGAATTAGAATTTTCTAGTGCTATCCCCTTTCTGTCACAAATGTTTAGATAGCTATTACAAACCTTGGAAGCTGCTTCCAAGCCTATGCTTACAACTCTCTCTGAGGAGGTTGGATTTTGTCATTGTTATGTAGCTGAATTTTTAACGTGTTTTCTTTTGCAATTGCTAGTGTAACTGCAGATACATGTGTTGCAATGGATCAATGGGTGCAAAATCCTAGTGCCCATACAGCATTGGATGATATATTGCCTTGTATGGACAAAGCAACTGCCCACGAAACCTTCTCACAAAGCAAGGAAGTTACTTCTCAACTTGTTGAGGTGATTAACCAGGTTATCACCAATGTCTCAAATATTAACTTCTCTCCCAACTTTGCACCAATGTACTTCAATCAATCTGGTCCATTGGTGCCAATACTCTGTAATCCTTACTTTTCTGATCTCACGGAACGAGCTTGCACTCCTGGTGAAGTGGACTTGAATAATGCAACTCAGGTAATTCTCCTCTGGCAAGAAAGGAATGCAGGATTGAATAACCTCTAATTTTGCAACAGAAACCAAACTAAAATAATTTATTATCCCTTCCCTTTCTGGCTAAAGTTACCTGTTAAGCATGTCTTGTTAGCAATATATGTAATCTAGATACAGGAAAATTTCTCTTATTAAAGATAAAATGCTTCATTTAAGCTGTATAAAAACCTGCAATATATAGGCTTACAGAGATGCCTCTTGTGGCAAACATTTGTAAAGCTTTAGTTGGCGCGGACTGTACCTTGCTGCTAATCCCGAAAGAGAAGAATCAGTAGAGCTGTTTTATAGTTTATGGTTCAACTTGTGCAGGTGTGGACCAACTATGTCTGTCAGGTTTCAGTTACTGGAATATGCATAACAAAGGGACGTTTGACCCCAGCCTTCTACAACCAAATGGCAGCTGCAGTTAATGTTAGTTTTGCATTGCACAGTTATGGTCCTTTCCTGATTGAGCTAGGGGATTGCACTTTTGCAAGGGAAACTTTCGCTGACATATGTAGGGATCATTGTCCCAGTCTTCAAAATTCCAGTAAGAGGATCTACGTTGGGCTGGTGATGGTCTCTACAGCAGTAATGCTTTCTCTCATCTTCTGGGTTATATACGGGAGAGAAAGAAGGCACCGGGTCTACACCAAGCAACTCTTAACTGGAACAAGTCAGAGTTTAGAAAGCGACAAGAGAGAAACCAATATGTGAATCTGTTTGCAGTGGTTGGAGAGTTGCTTCATGTGGTACTATTTTCATAGCTTTCTGAGGGTAAAAGGGAAGGAATGGATAGGTCTTTGTAATTAGCCAAATGAAAAAACTGAAGGCACCATTAGATGATGCCACCACTCAGGTCTCTATCGACTTGAGCTTTCGACCTCATATACTCGTTGAACTGCATGCAGTTGAGTTGTCAACATCTTTCTCTTTAGTTTACCCATGGCTGCATATAAGCAATGCATATCCATTATAGTAAAACTTATCTATAGATAGATATTTAGATATAAATGCTTGTTTTAATATTACATGTTAGATAAAGTGATTTATTTGATTTGATATATCACAGTAGTTAAAATCCATTCTAATACAAGCCATTCTAATCTGTGCATTTCATTCGTTGGGTAAATCTATATGATAGATATTGCTGTTAAATAAATATTAAATTCTTATTTAAATATCTAGTTTAATTTAATAAAGAATAATTGTCATAAATCTATATGATAGATATGCTGTTAAATAAATGTTAAATTCTTATTTTAATGTCAAGTTTAATTTAATAAAGTGTAATTGTCATCTACTTTAGTAAAGTATTTTGGACATTATTTGTATAATTGTACCTTATTTATAATTACATATATTCTTATTTGAAATTGAATATTGAAAAACAAGAATTGCTTGTTAAATTTTAAAATATTTTAATTATAAATTACAAAATTTTAAAATTGAAAAGGACTAGTTATGCTCAAATCAAATTGAGATCGATACTAAATGCATATAAAAAGTTGAGCCTAATGAATAAGTAAAGCTTACTAGGGATAATCAAACTTAAGTCGAACCCAATTCTATTAAATTTAAATATTACAGTTTTAGTGCGAGGGAATATGAAACTGGTTGGGTCGGCAGGGTCGGCCTTACCGGGCTCAGGCCCAGGCTCAGATGTTGACGGCCCGGGTACAGGAGATAACCTCCCATGCAAACACAATGACTCACGTAAAGACCTAAACCTAGCGGTAACCCCAGGTATATAAGGTATTATTCCTACCGGATTCAGGTATGACACCATAACCCTAATTTTCTCTGCTCATTACTAGAGAAACCCTCTCCAAAAAGACTAACTTGAGCGTCGGAGGGGCCTGCTGAGAACCAACCCCCGGCACGCCTTTATTGTTTTGCAGGTGTTCTTTAGCAAAAGTGATTCAAGATCATGGATCCAAAAAACGACGTCCAACCCCAGCAAGATCAGGCTGAACCATTTGGCGCCCACTGTGGGGCCCGGCGTCAGGGCACCGCGTCCAGAACCACACAGATCAGTCAGGCGACAGCAGCCAATCCTGATGTAGCCGCCATCGCGGCACTTGCACTACAACAAATGGGCTTGCGATTACCCGCTGCCTTTCCGTTGACGCTGCAACAACTCGTCACCCAAAACCCTAGTGCAGATGAGCTACCGCCACATAACCACACACAATCTTCACACACAGATGATCAACCACAACTTCAAAACCAAGATCAAGAAGCACAGAGCACAGCCCTGGAGGACAACACCGGAACCGCTTCGCACCCTGCACCACAACAAGTCTCCCTCACCCAACGACAAATAGAAGAAGCGGCCGATCTATTGATTCGCCAAATCCTAGAGTCTCAACCAAAACTGTAGCAAACTCTCGCTCGGCAAATTGATAAGATGGCAGATCGGCACCTTGCTGAAGCCCTAGAAAAAATCATCGACAATCGAATCAACATAGCCATGAATTCCCGCCTGGATCAATCATCCACACAATACCGTTCTCTTTTCATTCCGGAGATCCTGGATAACCTTCCAGCGATCGGTACTAAGATACCAATGCCAGAGAAGTACACAGGAAAGACTGACCCCCTCGATTACCTTCAGCACTTCCAATCAATGATGAACTTGCATTGCATTCCTGATGCGATTCAGTGTAAGGCTTTCTGCACAGCCTTTCAAGAAGGAGTCCGGCGGTGGTTCAACAGTCTACCCCCATGCAGTATTACCTTCTTTGAGGATTTCAAGCTGCTATTCCTCAACCAGTTTGCTACTAGTAAATGGCCTCAGAAGACTGCTATGGAAGTGATGCAGTTGACCCAGGGACGGAATGAAAGTTTACGGGAGTTCATCACTAGGTTCAACAATGAAGCCATTGAAGTTCCTGATCTCACTTGCTCGTCCATATTGGCCGCCCTTATGAGTAACTTGAGGGGCGAGGAGTTCAAGAAATCATTAGCCCTTGATCAGCCCAGATCTGTACAGGAGATAAGAAGTCGAGCGGATAAATATATCCGACTGGAGGAAGTGTTGAAAAATACAAAACATAGAGCAGACGACTGCGAGCCGAGTGGCAGAAATGATGATTCACATAAACGGCAAAAAGTTCAGTTTAGCTGGAGAAAGCCGATCGACTGATCGAACCAGCTGGCCGAGCGGTAAAATACCCTGGGAAGCTCGGTTAGACATGAGAAGGACCCTATCAAGTGGTCAAACAAGCCAGACACGACTCTTACATCCTGGGCGATACGAACGGCAAGATTCTACCGAGGACCTGGAACTCTCAAAACCTGAAGATGTTCTACCCGTAGATAAGCTTTATTTTAGTTCACTTATTTCTTTGCTTCGTACTTTATTATTGCTTATGCTCTTGTACACGCGACTTATGGATACCTTTTTCTTGGCCCTGTCATTCAGGTTTTTTAATGGCTCACGCCCTCATCATCGTCAATGAAGGGGTTCCAAACTTTTCGGCAAGAAAAATCTCATTAAATTGAGCCAAGGGAGAAAATATTCTATTAACTTATCGACATCGACATAATTCGGCTAGGATGCCAAGACGAGATCCTTGGCATCGCTCAGCCTCGACATCGTTCGACATCAACATAGCTCGGCCAGGATGCCAAGTCACAAAATCTTGGCATCGCTCTGCTTCGACATCGACATAGTTCGACTAGGATGCCAAGACGAGATCCTTGGCATCGCTTGGCTTCGACATCGTTCGACATCGACATAGTTTGGCCAGGATGCCAAGACGAGAACCTTGGCATCGCTCGGCCTCGACATCGTTCGACATCGACATAGTTCCGTCAGGATGCCAAGTCACAAAATCTTGGCATCGCTAGACCTCGACATAGTTCGGCCAGGATGCCAAGACGAGATCCTTGGCATCTCTCGGCCTCGACATCGTTCGACATCGACATAGCTCTGCTAGGATGCCAAGTCACAAAATCTTGGCATCGCTCGGCCTCGACATCGTTCGACATCGACATAGTTCGGCCAGGATGCCAAGACGAGATCCTTGGCATCGCTCGGCCTCGACATCGTTCGACATCGACATAGTTCCGCCAGGATGCCAAGTCACAAAATCTTGGCATCGCTCGGCCTCGACATCGTTCGACATCGACATAGCTCCGCCAGGATGCCAAGTCACAAAATCTTGGCATCGCTCGGCCTCGACATCGTTCGACATCGACATAGCTCCGTCAGGATGCCAAGTCACAAAATCTTGGCATCGCTCGGCCTCGACACAGCTCCGCCAGGATGCCAAGTCACAAAATCTT
>JANKOE010363768.1:0-13490 GCA_026284465.1 Erythroxylum citrifolium | reverse complement strand
CCATTTCAATTGTTTTCATTATTATTATTATTATTTTATTTTTATTTTCGATTTCGCACAAATAAATAATTACTTCATTGGTCTCTGTGGTTCGACCCTATTCACCACTTTACTCGTTTAAGTGTTGTAGAGTAGGAATTTATTTTTGTTGGTTTGACACGCCATCAGACTGTCAAAGGAAAATGGCCTTTGCCACCACTTCACTACCCCGCATTCATTCCCTTTTCTTAAACAACGTAAAGAGCAGCGAAAAAGGGCAGAATAGTAATGGTGAAACAAACGCTCCCCATGACCAGCTTTTCACAAATTAGCTGGTTGGGTTGAATCGGTCAACTCAATGAGCTAGCAACCAAACAAAACCCTTTGTCAATCAGCTAATTTTGGTCAATGAACTATTTTATAGCTGAACAGCTAACATCCTAACGGGTCCAATGACTATCTAAGGAAGCAAATTTTTGGAGGTTTGGTTTTGATTTTTTCAACTGAAATTTGGCTGGTTTTTGTTGATAGTGGGCTGATGTGTTGTTTTTGGAGAAAAAAATGATAGGCTTTGTATGGCCTGGAGGCTGGGATTTTGATAAGATTCAGCAGCTGATTTTGTGGGATAATATTCTAAGTTTGTCATGCAACTTTTGGACTATGGCTTCACGATCTTGTAGCTGATTTTATCTTGTATGATTTTTTTCTCTACAACCGTATATTCCTCTGTTTTTGAATAACTATTGAGTGCTTCAGAGTTGTTCTTTATGTGTGAATTTTGTTGCGTATTCTTCATCTCTTAAACAACAATTGGTTGTGCAGTAGGTCAGATGTGTTGATTTTAGCAGTTGGATTTTCTAATGTATGCGTGAACTTTTGGTGGATGTCTTATTGTTCATGGAATGCTACTTTTGTTGCTACCGATTGTGAGTTGTGGTGTGAGAAAATTTCAGAAATCCTTGTGATATTTGCAGCTACTATTTTTGGTCGATAATATGATGTTTATTAGGTTGATTGAGTGTTGATTGGGCAGGCTTTTGGTGGCTATCGATAATGTTGGTTGTGGGTAAAAAATTCCAACAAGCGTCATAGATTTTATAGCTTCGTTGTTTCCAACATTTCAATGAAGAAACGTGTATGCTTGTTGTAGATTTTTCAGCTACTATAGGTGTGATGTTACGGTGATAATATTAAAAGATTACAATAGATTTATTGTTGGGCAACTTTCTGATCTTTCATTGAAGAAGCTGGGATTATTAGGGAAGTTGTCTTTCTTTTCTCGAGTGTATTTGTTTATGTTGGTTATTGTTTGATCACTTGAGTTGTTTATTTCACTTCATTATTATTAAACATTGTTGAGAAAATCTTTTGTTGAAATTAGCACGAGTTAATCGTATTACTGGGAGTGAATTTTCTCACAGGTTGTGAGGACAAGGGATACTATCAAAAGTAGGGTGAGTCGACTCTACAATGTCTTAAGTAAAACTATTATTGTTCTTTGGTAAAAGTGATTGAGCTGGCAAGTGCCTCGCAGACGTAGGTAAGGTGTGGCGAACTGCATTACCAAATCTCAAGTATTGATTTGTTTATTTTACATTTAATTTTTCTATTTTCTCTTGTGCTATAAACAACGGCAGCTGAACCAAAATTTTTATGAAACTAACTCCTTTCAAATTTTCAATCACAATTGGCTTGTGTTGATGAATTTTGAAGTTATGGGCAAAAACTTCAATCTAATAGATATTGAGGAATCCTCTGGAAGTTTGCTTCGTTGAATCTTCCTTACAAAATTTTTCTTAATAGTAATAATGTGAGATATTGGTAACCTCAATTGTTATAAAGATTAGTTAATGTGTACAATATTCCAATCAAGTAGAAGTTACTATGTATAATAGTAAACATAAATTATCATAGCACTTAGTGAGATTTTTATGGCAATAATTTAATTAAAAATAAATTATTTTCAATATAATAATGATCCCTTTGTGACCATAAGATTCAAAGTCATGAAAATAAACTCTTTCTAAAAATACAAAGGAAATGCTGTTTAGATTATCTTAAGACTCTCTCCACGTTCTCGCAAAACAGAGAGCCTGTTGTATTGAATACATTGACTTTGACTTTAATATAATGAAGATGCTCCCTTAATACAATAAATTTCTTATTATCATTAATTCTTAATCTTGTTTAAAATGATTATTATAAGGTTTCGCATTAAATTAAGCTCAGACGAATCACTCAATGGTTACCTACTATATTGCAAGAAATTAACTGATGCTATATCCGTAAATCTAAATCAAAGGAGTGGACAAGATAAACGTACCATCATTACGGCTTTAATGTTGTCCAGAGAAATAGTGTACTCAGTTTCTTGGGATCCTACGAAACCCAACAAGATATCAACAAAGTCCTTGGTTCTGTTCTCATCCTTATTTCGTATATGGTCATCGATGATTTTCTCTAAGAAACTATCAAACACCTTGCCAACAGCCTTCATACGCTTCCTAAGACCCTGAAGATCGAACGGGGCAATCAGCGGAATGTAATCAGCCAAGTTGGGAGCTGCTACTAATTGCAAGCCGTCGTGAATCACAGCTGTGAAACCTCTATCACCGAACTCCTTGTATGTATACTTCTTGCCAAAAACCATTCTGCAACTGATATCAGCACCAAGGGACGAGACCTTTGCACTGAGATTAACTGCAACTCGTTCATTAGAAGCCTGTTTAATGGAATCGACCAAGAGGTGAATCTCCTCTTTTCTTAGGGACCTGAAGGAATTGACTTTAAGGTTGCTAAGCAACTCTAGCGTGCAAAGCTTGCGCATATTTCTCCAATAAGGTCCATAAGGAGCAAAAGATATGCCCTTCTGCTCGTAACCAATATACTTTGCAGCCTCAGCTGGTGGTCTGCTAGCAAACATAAGATCATTCGTCCTAAGGAACAACTCCGCCACTTTAGGAGAGGACACAACAATGGTCGGGACGAAACCTAACCTCATGTGCATGAGCGGACCATGTTTTTTGGCTAGATCATGCAAAGCTCGTTGAGGGTATTTTCCCAACAAGTGAAGGCATCCGACAATTGGCAACCCGTTTGGACCAGGAGGTAGTTTCTTTACCTTGCTATTGCTCTTTCCAACCCATGCCTGAAAGATCAAGGCTAGTCCGATCAAGGACAGAACTATTGTAACCAAAACCATGAAATGGTTTAGCTAACTAGGTCCTGCATAAAGATTTATAACTGATTTACAAAGAGCATTGACATTTCCAAGGCAGATATTCCCGATTCAATTTGTCATATTCTTCCTAGAATTAGCAATATCTATATTTTTAATTTAAAAAATTATAATTACCGTCTATTTATTATAACATTATTGAAGTATTTTTTTTAATTGTTAAGAATAAGACTGTATATTATTAAAACTCTTCAAATTTTGCAGTAAAATTTGAGGTTGTGTTAGTGTTGTTATTATAATAGATTTGTATCCACATTATTAGCATCTCGACAGAGATGTCTTAACAAGATAAGATTTGATGCGAAGTGGTGCGGTCCTCTTTCTCCGAGGATATTTTAGTGGTTGGTCCCTCAGCTATCGTGTAACTTCTGTCTTAAATTGCTATCATACACATTTAGCTGATATTTGGTCTAGAAGTATGATTGAAAATGAGGCTGTGTATTTGTTTTAAGTTTGTTTATACGCCGCTTGTATCTATCTTCTACACAAATGTCATGGACTTCTTGAATTAATTTTCATACATGAAGTAACTAATTTCCTAGGATCCATATCATAATTGCATGTCCTTGACATGATGATGAGAGTAAGGATGAAGAGATACTAATTTAAAATATCATAGGCTTAATAACTTATAAAATTTATAAAGAAATTCATTTAAAATATATTTTATAATTGTTTATTTCTTTAAATTAAAACACTATTCATATATGAAGAGGGAAATAAAAAAAAGTCTTATATAAAATATAATTTAATTTTTTGTTTTGATTATCAAATAAAATGTAAAATTTTAATTTAAAAACAATTGATTGTCAAGCTATTATTTTAAATTCTATACAGTTACTAAAGATTTTCCTAAGCATCTATCCTCAGAGAAGGTCAACAGAAAGATAGAAACAGTTTTCAATTATTGGTCTGAGTTTACCGGCCGGTGTCTTCCTACCTACCAAACTCAACAAATACATCTTTGACACTGAGCTCTGATTGTGCCCACTCGATTACTGTGGTTAAAGTGTTCATTGAAGCTGAAAGCATGTCTGGCTAGGAATTCAGATGAGAACTTGAAATTAAAGGGCTTACTATTCACAATGCTAATGATATTAACGCATCTACTAAAAGTTTTAGTAGGCAACTACGCTTGAATAAGGGATTATGTTACAACAATTATAGACCATACAAATATAGTTCTAAAATATACAATTTAAGAGTACAAAATTACAGATAGACAATGCATATGCAATTTTTACAAATGAAACTTGTCATCGCATCCTTAGAGATGATGCTAGACGGCTTTCTTGGTATAATCTTGTATGGAAGCATACCATGAACTCCAAAGCATCCATCATTGCTTGGCTGGCCATTGAAAATGGGCTTAGAACAAAATGCCAATGGTTTGATCCGGCTTATAGAGGTTGCGTTCTTTGTCGTGCGGTAAAAGAAGACAAAAACCATCTATTTTTCAAATGTGATTATTCCAAATCTATTTGGAGTAGAATCTAATATATAGTGGGTGTTGTTAATTAACTGTATGATTGGGAATTGACATTGAGATGGTTTATCAATCGATCAAAACCAGGTAAAAAAAATTACTATACTTTTCAAAGTTGCTCATCAGTTCCATTTACCTGAAATGGGAAGAACGGAACTGTCGAGTGTACAAACAAGTTGAAGAAGATAAACATCACTTAGCAGAGAAGTTTTTTTTTTTTTGGTGAAAAGGAAACAAGACAAAGAAGGCCTAACACCTTTAAAACACAACAAAAGAAGCACCATTAGCCAGGAGCTGACGACGTCCTGGACCAGGGACCTCCCAAATGGACTAACGCTGAGGATGAGAAGCACCCTGTTTTGCTAAGAAATCTACACACTGCTTACCCTCCCGAAGGGTATGAACAATAGAACAATCCCAATCTCTCTTCATCAAATTCTAGCTATTTTCAATGATGTTCAAATAAGGGTGATACCGACTGCAAGAACCCAATACCAAATTAATGGCTTCACGTGAATCTGATTTCACAACTATTCTTCTATATTCACACTTCCAAGCCAAGTCCAGTCCATGATTAATCGCTAGAAGCTCTGCGAGCATGTTAGTGGCGTAACCAAGGAATCTTGAGTAGCCAACAATCCAATCCCCTTTCTCATCACGCAACAAGCCACCAAAACCTGCAGCATCTGGATTTCCAGCCGAATTACCATCCACATTAATTTTAACATAGCCTAAGAATATATATGGTAGGCACCTAAAAATTGGTACCCACCAACTTTAAATATTTAAGGGGATAGCTGGCCATTTGCCCAGCCATCCCATATGTTCTCCTGCCTATTTATAGGTAGGAGATGAAGCAAGAAATATAACTGAGATCAAAGAGCAGAAAAATAGAGAGAATTGAAGTGAGAGAAAAAAGAGAGAACAATATTTTGTGGGTCTAGTTTCTCCTTGCAATTCTCTAGTTTTTCTTAATAGTAAAAGTCTTCTATCTTTGTTCGTGGTTTTTATCCTAATTTGAAAGTTTTCTACGTAAAATCTGTATATTCATTACTATTCCTTCAATCTTATTTAGCTGCGAACCTGCTCTAATCCGGTCAATTTTCACAACACTATCAAGGACAGAGCTATCGTAACCCAAGCCATGAAATGGTTTAGCTAACTTGGTCCTCCGTAGAGATTTATAAGTGATATACAAGAGCATTAAACTTTCCAAGGCAAATATTCCCGATTCACTTTGTCACATTCTTCACAGAAATGGCAATGTCTATCTTTTTAATTAAAAAAATTATCATTACAGTTTAGTTATTATAGCATTATCTTATTCACATTATTAGCATCTCGATAGAGACGTCTTAAGATCAGGTTTGACGCTAGTTGAGATCACTATCAAGTTCCACCCACTTTGAAATTACTAATTAACAATCTAATCACTAATTCCTTGTAATTGAACAAGCTGAAAACATGTTTGCATATAACAGGCTGAGTTTCCAGCGCAAAAACGTCAGCTGTTAGGTTCCAGCGCACAAATGTCAGCTTTTATATATGTTGTTAAAGTGTCCATTGAAGCTGAAAGCTTGTCTGCTAAGGAATTCAGATGAGAATTTGAAATTAAAGAATTTACTATTCACAATGCTAATGATATTAACGCATCTACTAAAAGTTTTAGTCGGTAACTAGACTTTAAATTCAGGGATTTTGACTAAGATGCTGGCGTTTGGCTCGACTGGACAGGCGCAGACCGAGGCGCTGTCCCTCCACAGAGGCCTCTCACGGGCTCCTATCGTTACTATTGACGTACAATGGCGAGCCGCCTACTCAAGTTGCGGAGGAGTTCTCTATTCTCTTGTGTAATGTCGCACAAAGAACTAAACTTGGAGATGGCGTTGGTATTGGCGTATCTGGAGTTTCTAAGTCCCATAGGTCTTCTCCAACTACTCGTGCATGGAACAAAAAACTTCAATTTCAACAACACAAGTTACAAATGAAGCATTGTCATTAAGGATGACAATGTTTGTTCCCACTTGAACTCCTATAAGCCGGGCAAAGAGCGTGGTTGAATGCATTAGTAGGATCATTCTGGAGCAAATATCTTGCATTTCTAATTATTAAGACATGTACTAGTGTACAGTGAAATAAATAAGGTTTGGAGAAAACTCTACTTGCTGAAGGTGACGGTGGCATGATTATTTTCAAATTTGTTTCGGATGATAATCTGAATGAAATAATTGGAATGAGCCATTGACATATTGGGGGGATAACTCATGTTCTTACAGAAGTGGAAGTTAGAGATTGCATTTAATAAATGTGTTGAAATTTTTCCAATTTGGGTACATTTTTATAATCTACCACTTGAATTGTGGATAGTGGAAGAGTCTTGAGTTTTCTTACTAGTTTTTTGGGTAAACTATTGAATATTGATGCACAGACATCACTTAAAGATAATATAGGATATGCAAAAATATGCATAGAAGTGAGTTGAAATACGTATATAAATATTTTTAGTCTTACACACAATTTTACTAGGAAAAGACATAAATATTTTCTCTAAAAATAAACGTACATAAGTGATATAACTTCAACAATGTCTACAAATTTATATGTAATTGTATACAAGGCCAGTGTTGGGTAAACATTGGCTATGTCACACAATAATACTCCACCATAATAGAGACTTGGCACCGTTGTCACGGTCACCCACTAATCATGCAATGGAATTACCTTATTGAAAAGTTTCAAACTGCGATTACACTGCAATGGATTGCATTTAAAGTTTCAAAGGTATCAAACTGTGAGGCGATAAGCGGGGATGGCGAGTAAAGGTGTTGTTCTTCGTGTCACAATCCTGAACACCTCAGTCATATCCAATTCACTCGGCAACATACCATCAGGAAGTTCCCAATCAAAACTATGGACCAATCTTGCCAGGATTAGACGCACGGTGGTCATGCCCATTTGCATTCCAGGACAGCTTCTGCGACCAGAACCAAAAGGAAGTAACTCAAAGTCCTGTCCTCGGAAGTCTATGTTACTCCCCACAAACCTCTCTGGAAAAAACGTTTCTGCATCTGACCAGACTGTTGGATCTCTCCCAATGGCCCAAGTGTTGATGAACATGCGAGAGTTTTTGGGTATGTGAAAGCCTTCGATTGTGATATCTTCAGTTGACATGTGAGGAACCAACAATGGCGCAACTGGGTGGAGCCTGAAAGTTTCTTTGATAACCATGTCTAAGTAGTTCAAGCCTTCCAGGTCTGATTCTTCCACTATTCTGTTCAGGGATACCTTTTCGTCCAATTCTTTTCGAAGTTTCTTCATTATTTGAGGGTTCTTCATGAGCTCTGACAGTGCCCACTCAACTACTGTCGCTGAAGTGTCCACTGAAGCTTCAAACATGTCCTGCAGTGAAATCCGAATGAGGAAAGCATAATTAGATGGATCAAAGTCCGAGTCAGGATCCTGCTATCTCAAGAAACGAAAAGTAGAAAGTCTTGAATCACTAAACACACTTTAAGAGTATGTTAATCTCCCCTAGTTAGTATATTGTTATGCACCAATAGATTTAAAAAATGAAAGAGAAGCAATGTAATTTTTGGTAATTGAATCAACTTTAGACATTAAAGTAGATATAACCCATTTATATAAAATACTCTTTGCTAATAAGTATTTTTTAAACAATAATACTATAAAATATAAATATAAAAATTCAAGTTCTAAACAACTACGCCAAAAAATTAACTCTAACTTCACTCGATATTATTATATTAATTCGAACTTTAAAAGTGATGTTAAAATATTTGAAATTTTATTTTTTTATAAAAATAATTAGATGTTTATATTAAAGTCTTTATTAATATTGCTGATATTCGATGTTTATGTTAAGTTCTTTGTTAATATTACTGATATAACATGTCATATTAAATTTTCTTTTTAACTATACGGCTGCCACGTAACAGGGATGCCATGTAAAATATTTGTCATTCAATAAAAAATATGTAAAATATGGGAAAACTAATAGGCTTCCTTCTCCTATCATACCCATTGTTAAAATACTTGCGGGAATGGAATCAACGTCACTCCATTATATAGGCCTTTGCTTTTGTGCAACAAGTAAAATCTGATTGTCATCATTATCTTTCAATCTAATAGACGCTATTTCAATTTCGCTCAGAAGATTATGGATCAATTGACATTTGACAAGCCGATGGTTGACAGTAAAAGTCAGATGAATCACTCAATGGCTACCTATATATTGCAAGAAATTAACTGATAGTATATCCGCAAATCTCAATCAAAGGAGTGGACAAGATCAACGTACCATCATTACGGCTTTAATGTTGTCCCGAGAAACACTGTACTCAGTTTCTTGGGATCCTACGAAACCCAACAAGATATCAACAAAGTCCTTGGTTCGGTTGTCATTCTTGTTTTGTATATGGTCATCGATGATCTTCTCTAAGAAACTATCAAACACCTTGCCAACAGCCTTCATACGCTTCCTAAGACCCTGAAGATCAAACGGGGCAATCAGCGGAATGTAATCAGCCAAGTTGGGAGTTGCTACTAATTGCATGACGTCGTGAATCACTGCTGTAAAACCTCTATCACCAAACTCCTTGTCTGTATACTTCTTGCCAACAACCATTCTGCAACTGATATCAGCACCAAGAGACGAAACCTTTTCACTGAGATTAACAGCAACTCGTTCATAAGAAGCCTGTTTAATGGAATCAACCAAGAGGTCCATCTCTTCTTTTCTTAGGGACTTGAAGGAATTGACTTTAAGGTTGCTAAGCAACTCTAGAGTGCAAAGCTTGCGCATATTTCGCCAATAAGGTCCATAAGGAGAAAAAGAAATGACCGTCTGCTCGTAACCAATATACTTTGCAGCCTCAAGTGGAGGTCTGCTTGCAAACACAAGATCATGCGTCTTGAGGAACAACTTCGCCGCCTCAGGAGAAGACACAACAATGCTTGGGACGAAGCCTAACCTCATGTGCATGATCGGACCATATTTTTTGGCCAGGCCATGTAGAGCTTGGTGAGGATACTTTCCCAACAAGTGAAGGCAGCCGATAATTGGCAGCCCTTTTGGACCAGGAGGTAGTTTCTTAACCTTCCTATTGCTCTTTCCAACCCATGCTTGAAAGATCAAAGCTAGTCCTATGACTCCTATCAAGGACAGAGCTATTGTAACCAAAGCCATGAAATGGTTTAGCTAATTTGGTCCTGCATAAAGATTTATATAAGTGATGTACTTACTTTGAAATCACTAATTCACAATCTAATCTCTCATTCCTTCTAATTGAACAAGCTGAAAAACAGGTTTGAATATAACAGGCCGACAAGTCATTGAAAACGACGAGAGTTTCCAGTCCAAAAATGTGAGCTATTAGGTTCCATTCAACAAAATATTCAACTTGCTTTGTAAGTATCTCTCTGCAGAAAAGTCGTGTGGTCATCTTTCTCAGTTGCTTCATTAGTATCTCTCTGCAGAAAAGTCGTGTGGTCATCTTTCTCAGTAGATATTCTAGTTGTTGGTTCCCTCGCCTATATTGTAACTTCTGAGTGTCTTAAATTGCTATCATACACATTTAGCTGACATTTGCTTCAAAAGTATGATCGAAAATAAAGCTTGTGCATTTGTTTTATGTTTGTTTATATGCACTTCTTGAACTAATTTTCTCATGTGCAGTAACTAATTACCTAGGATTCATATCATAATTGCATGTCCTTGTAACATCATGATGAGTTAAGGTTGAAAAGATAATAACTTGAAATATCATAGGCTTAATAATTTATAAAATTTATAAAGAAATTCATTCAAAATATATTTTATAATTGTTTATTTCTTTAAATTGAAAACACTATTTATATATAAAGTGGAAAATAAAAAAAATTGTGTTATATAAAATATAATTTAATTTGTGTTTTGATCGTCAAATAAAATATAAAATTTTAATTTTAAAATAATTGATTGTCAAGCTATTATTTTATATTCTAGACAGTTACTAAAGATTTTCCTAAACATCTGTCCTCAAAGAAGGCCAGTAAAAAGTTAGAAACAATTGTCGGCCTGAGCTTACTGGTCCAAGACGTCTTCCTACCTACGAAACTGAGCAAACGCCTCTGAGTCTGACACTGACCTAACTCATTGCTAAGAGGTTGACTTAGGTGCAAGCACAGTCTCGACATTTTTTATTTGATTTTTATATATTTTAAGCTTTAATTTTAATTGAATTAATTTAATTGAGATTAAATTGGTTTATTTTCCTAATAAAATTGAAGCAGTATTTTTCTAAATGTTTGAAATTTGTTTTTTTAAACAATCATTATTAGGAATATATAAATCAATAATTAGAATTAAACAAGAGTTTTAAAGGATTTCTTCTATAATGAGATTGTGTTAGAAATTATTAATATAATGAAATTGTGTTATTTTGATGAGATCCAAAAAAATTTAATTTTTAAATCTCTCAATTAAATATTAAGTACACGTTAAGAATGTGACAGTTATCTTCCACTATTTAAGAATAAAATTAGAGTTTTGTTTATTTTATGATTTGTTGAGCAAACTCAAGTTCCCTTTAATTTAGATATGTTTTATCTTAAATTAATAGACCCTACTTAACCAAATTTTTATAATTTGGATAAGCAAACTCATGATTATATGAATTTAGATGTAGATTAGGAATAATATATATGATAATTTTGGAAAGGAGTTGTCACCGAACCTAAATCACATAAGATGGTAAGTTGTTATCTACCTTATTTAAATTTAATTGGTTTGTTGAGGAAATTCAAGATTAATTATTTTTGAATGAGATCCTAGCTCATTAGGAAATTTTTTTATTTAATAGTGATGACTATTATTTTGAATAAAAAAGTGAGAGTAGTTAAATAATTATTGAAGTACTTATTTTATTTGATTTCATGGTATAAACTAATAGTTACACTTTTATGTTTTTCAATTATTAAAAGAAGATAAGTACCAATACAACGTTAAGGAGCATCATGGATGCTAACATGCTAAGTAGACCCAAATTGGTTACCAACTTGAGAATTGTTCTTAGGAAATAAAAGAAATTGTACATTCTTAATGTTGTTATTCTACCAAAGCCTAGTTCAAATGTAACTGATGATTGGGAGAGATATCAGCATTATATTGGTAATGTTGAACAAGCTACATGCGTGATGTTAGCTAGTATGCCTCTAAAGCTTCAAAAGCAACATGAGAACATAGATGTTGCTGCTATAATTTTTGCATTTCAAGGAGTTGTTTGGTGCACAAAGTAGGAAAAAGAGGTATCAGTTATCCAAAGTATTATTTCAATGCAAGATGACAGAAGAATCTTCAATTAACCTATACGTACTGAAAATGATTGGTTATATTGAAAAATTAGACCAATTAGGTTTTGTCGTGGATCAAGAGTTAAACGTTAATTTGGTGAAAACACTATGAGTTTCTTGGTTACTTAAAAGATAATGAAATTCTCTCACAATAGAATCCTTCAAAAACTCCACAAAACGATAGAGTATCTAAGAGGAGAAATCATGCTCTATTAGATATGGTATGTTCCATAATGAGTCATGCAATCCTTCCTTTCTTCTTTTAGGGATATGCCTTTGCAACTGCTACTTACTTTCTGAATAAAGTTTCATCCAAATCAGTTGACAAGACATTATATGAGATGTAGACAAGGTTGCCACACTAAAAAATTTGAGGATGTGATGCTTATGTGAAGTGTACAATATTTGATAAGCTTCAAGCTAAATAAGATAAATGCAAATTTGTGGGGTATCTGAAAGAGAGTCATGTATCAATTTTAACATCCTTTGAGCAAAATGTGTTTGTCTCAAGACATGTTACATTTTTATAAAGAGAATTTATTCTCAAGGAAAGTAGTGGGAGTGAAGGAGAACTTAGAGAAGTTTAAGAGCCTCAAATTCACATCCAGATGGAACAAAAACCTTAAGTTGATACATATGATGTACAATCGATGGTTCAAGAGACACATAGTTTGCAATGCATTAGTAGGATACGTCGTCCATCCACTAGATTACATCTACATATTGAAAAGGGGAAGGACGATGTATCGCTCATAGATAATGAGCCTACTACTTTCTAAAAAGCAATGTCTAACATTGATTCTTTAAAATGACATGAAGTCATAAGATCTAAAATAAAATCTATGTACACTAACTAAGTGTGGACTTTGGTGGATGCACCTAATGGCATTGTACCTATTAGATGCAAGTGAGTTTTTAAGAGAAAATTGGCATATATGGTAATATATATATGTACAAAGCAAGGTTAGTGGCTAAAGGTTACAAACAAAAACAAAGAGTTGATTTTGATGAAACATTTTCATTAGTAGTTGTGCTTAAATATATAAGGATCTTATTGCCTATAGCCACATAGCATGGTTATGAAATCTAGTAGATGGATGTTAGAACAACATTTATTGATGAAAATTTGCTTAAGAATGTGTATATGACATAACCTGATGGTTTTGAATCTAAGAGATTTCCTAATCAAGTATGCAAATAGCAAACGTCTATTTATGGACTTAAGCAAGTGTCACGTAGTTGAAACATCTGTTTTAATGAGATAATTAAAAAATTCGATTTTATAAAAAATATTGATAAACCATGTGTGTATAATAAGTTTAATGAGAGTGCAGTCGTTTTCCTAATAATATATGTGGATGACATATTTTTGATTGGAAGCAGTAAGCCAATACTCCAATACATAAAGATTTGGTCATCCAAGAACTTTTATATAAA